>JAPYZO010000194.1:0-61212 GCA_030522905.1 Torymus flavipes | reverse complement strand
GCCGAGTACGAAAGCTTTGTAATGAACATTATTATAGCGCTTTATAGATATGAATCAGATAAGTGGTCACGTGCCTTTCATGAATATAGATGTAAATATACGACAAAGAGCAATGGGAAATAATCATGTGATAGCTCAAAACACCGCTGTATTAGTATTCCAGTGTATATAAAAGAAATTATGTTTTCACTATTTTTGTCTGCACTGATCAGGGTTAGAAACCAACAGTTGAATTCTATAATATAGAAAAAATTTATTGAAAATCCAGGGTACCTGGAAAATATATTTTATACAAAATTTAGATACTCTGTATATAATTATATAATATTTAAATTATTTCAAATATTGTATAAGTACATACGACGTGGCGCAATAATTATTTTTGTGTGATATTATATTTATCCGTGGATTATCGCTATTATAAAATTATAAATTAATCTATTAACTTAAAATCATCACTATATTATATTGAACTTATATAAGAATAAGACACCGCCTTGATTGGAAAATTTTCTTCTGATGGAAAATAATTTATGTAATTTTTACATCGACGATTGTTAATGGAATGTAGAGGTCAGCTATTATTACGCAGAAAGAAATTGAAACATTTTGAGTAATTGAAATGAACACATAGAGTACGCAGTCATATATGATAATTTTTCCATATATATAATCAGCTAAAGATTTGTGAAGTAAAAATTTGGACGTAAGTTTCCCAAGTCTTATGAGTCGATGGGCATCGCCGACTTGTGAACTGCTTTCAAACACATCAATTTTATATACGTACTCATCTTGTTCAGTCGATAATAGCTATCTTTCTATAGATCTTTCTATAGACAATTACAACACCAATCGATAACAATACAAAAAGTAAGAGCCGACAAAATCAAATTTGCACACGACAAACTATACAAAGTATTTGTACAATGAGAGTATATGTTATTATACCACGCATAGCTTTGTAACTAACTTTCTATTTATTTTTATAGAATTTAAAAATGTCAATAAAGATATAACTGTTTGCTAACGGATAACAATAATTCGACGCTCGTTTCTTTCATCATGCCTATTGTACACCGACAACAACAGAAAACAGCAATAATTTAAACGCTCATACTGTATACGAGTAATACGAGAGAAAATTAGTCCTAGCTGAGGTGATTGCCGTGCGCGTCGGTGCTGCCGTTATTCTTGCTTTTAGCGAGGAGAGATTCCGCCTCGGGGGCTACTACCACGTTCTTCAGGGGGATGTCCTTCCCGTCGCGGACGATCTGCACGCTCACGTTATTGCCTGCTTCTACGGCAATTAAATTGCAAACAAAACATTGTAAACATGATAATTTGTTTGTGCGCTCATTTTTACGAGTATTACTTAATAATGCTATTTGCTTTGTTTTGTTTTGCTTACCAAGTCCACAGAGCAGTGCGACGATTTCCGCCTCAGTTTTAAGTATCTTGAGATTACTTAAGTCGCCTAGTTTCTTTATCGCCTTCGTGACTTTATGATTGAGATTGAGGAACCACAACCTTTGGTTTCTCTCGTTAAAGTCCTTGGCTAATTTTTCCAAACCCTGCAATTCGTTATTTTTATCAATTACAGTTTTTCAATTAAATATTTTTAAACAAAAAAGTTCTCAGCAATTAACGAAACAATTAGTACTCCTATCGACAATAAAAATGTATAGTTACGCGCAATAAAATAAATACTCAGTTTTGTAATAAATTCTTTTTTTTCTAGTTGCACTTCTATTGTCAATTATTCTTATTATTCTGTAATAAAAAAATATAAATTGCAACCAGGTATATTATGAAGTTTTAAAAGAAGCAAAAAAAAAGGAAAACGCAAGGGAATTAAATAATAATATGCAATTTTACTTTGTAAAGTTATGAGCTTTTCTCACGCATAACTTTGCGCATGATTACGAACCAAATGCATTACACTTAAATCAATATGTGAAACTTAAATTAATACTGATAATTGATGAGATTAATGACAGCAATCAAATTTTAATGTTGATGAGAAGGAAACGAATGGTCCGCTGCTGTCAATGCAGATGAATAAATTTGGTGTTAAATTCATTCATCTACATGACCAGTCGATTTATTCTCATCAACATTACATTAATACTATAATTACCTTCACCGCGGTGTAGTCCATACCACGGAACCGCTGACAATCAACCACCACAGGCACGTTATCTTCGGCGCGCTCGTCCGCGATTTCGCATATCTTGTTCGCCACGAAATCCACAGCCGGGAAGAACAGCCCGACATCGGGCTGGATCAGCAAATACTTGTGTCAATTGAATTTGGCTTTCGGTACTTACCGTGCATTCGGTAACTTTGATGGACGGCCTGGCCGACAAGTAAAGAAGGTAAACGATGTTAGAGATGATGCCAAGAAGCAGACCTGCCTCCACGTTGAACACAATGCAGACGATGAAAGTGCCAACAGTCGCAACCGCGTCCCTTTCTACAATAGAATTATCAATTGCCATTATTATATCATATAGTAAACTGTTAAAAAAACATATTCGCACTACTCACTGCTTCCGCGCCACAACTTGTGCACGATTTGCCAATCGATAAGGAATACCACCGCGCTGATAAGTACGGCCGAGAGCACAGGCTTGGGGATGTAGTAAAAGTAGGGCGTCAGGAAGCTCAGAGCAAGTATCGTCATGATACCTACCGTAATCAAATATTTATTATAGAAAAAAAAAAGATAGAAAATTTTTATAAAAATGAATCATTTCTTATTATACTCACCAGAGTAGATACCGGCGAAGGGGGTTTGGACGCCGCTCGCGTGGCTGACGGCGCTGCGCGTGAACGCACCGGCGGTCGGCATCGAGCTTACACAGCTGCCCAGCAGGTTGCACAGTCCTAGCGTGCGCATCTCCTGCGACGCGTTCACCGCTGAGCCGCTAGCTATATTTGAAAGTCAACAAATTCTTATAGGATGTCGAATTTTTCAGGGATTGGTGAACTATGTACTTTATATATATGCAACTCACCGAAGACTTTGGCAATGGCGACGTTAGCGAGGACAGAGACTAGTGGCAGGATGATGATGCCGGAGCCGAGGTGCGAGCACATATCGAAGAAGCCGTAGGTCTGGTTGTTGGACACGGTGCTGAAGTTGGGTAGTCCGAAGCCCGGCATTCCCGACCGCACCGTACCTGCAAATATCGTCCATTGTATAGGACAGATTCTATACGTATATATATAGAAAAAACAACACGTATGGCTACTGCGTGTATATAGTAGTTATCATCAAATTTTCCTTCGCTATTATATGATATATATATCAATTAAACGCGACGGGCACGCGCGTTTCCTCGTGGAAAATTGTTATCTCTTTGAGTCTAGCATATACGTGTATATAATCTCGATGCCGCTATAATTAACTGTGTCTTTATTGTGACGGCGCGTCGACAGATAAAGACTATATATATAGCTGGAAAGGTGCGCGTACGTCTTTCCTAACCGAGCGATGCGCGCGTGTGTAGCTACATATAATTTATGGAATATTTCACGTCGTCTATAATAACAGACGTCTAATTTTCGGCTAATCAATTGGCACTTGATACTTGAGCCGCAATTGTGATTCTGAAAGTCAGAAGCGTGCGTGCGCTAGACAAATTGCACGTAATAGGCGTGTATATAGTAGTATATGTCATCGTTGTCTCCAAGTCTCTCTTTGTGCATTCCTCAAGCGTTATATGGCGCGGAGATTATCGCGTCGCGGTATATGTAGTGGCGAATAAGGATTAAGAATACGATGATATAACGAAGCCGAATGGATCCGAGCAATTTACATATGTCATTATTTAATAATTTCTATATCCGTTGCCTCTCTCTCTCTCTCTCTCTCTCTTTCTCCGTTTAGATACGTATTTGATATCTCTATAAGATCAAGATCTTCTCGCGAGGACGCCTCAATTTTTCAATTCCCACTTATACGATCAGCATCCATATAACTTTTCTAATACAAAATACTTGCACGATCCATCGAATCCGAGATCGCTCTCCGTGTCGCGCGACGTGTATTATAAGCTTGTGATTGACAGTGATATACATCCTTAATCGCGAAATAAGGGAGACCGCGAAAGAGAGAGAAAGAGAGAGAATGTCATACACGTGCGTCGAGCGAGTGTATAAACGCGGGAGGTCAAGCCAATTGAAGAAATTTCCAATTGAAACTTGTCGTGAGCGCGCGCGCGTGTCAATTTCTATGCGCCCGAGACTGACCTGAGAGCATGAACGGCGTGCGGCCCGATTTTGATAGATAGAAGGTGATCAGGGAACAGGTCAGGACTACCAGGGCGTTACGGCCGACCGACAGGAACCATAGCACCTTCATGATAACAACGTTGCGCTGGCTGTGCGGTGACAGTTTTATATCTTTCAGCTTCTGCAGAGGTGATGAAGGATTGATTAAAGTTTAAACGTTTACTTTTCTTTTTCTTTTATTAAATGTAATTAAATAATATTGGAAAATTCATTTGAAAATTCATTTCGAGTGACTTTATTATATCGAAAATATTAAACTATTTCATTTAAATTTAAATTGTAAATCTCTACCGTTTTTCTTAAATATTAACGTATTAATGATAAAAATACTTACTCGAAGGCTTAGCAAAATAATAATACTGGCAATGCCCATCAACATGTTCGGAACATTGATGTTTTCCAAATTTTCGAAAATTTTAATCAACGTGTCGACCAAATTTGCTGCTGAAAACTTTAAACCTAAGAGACCTTTTAGTTGAGAGACGATGATGATGACGGATGTGGCGGATGTGAATCCTGATGTTACTGGCAGTGATATAAAGTCCACGAGAAAACCTGGAAGAACAAACGTTACAAGTGTAAAAAATAATATGTATTTTCATAATACTCTTTTGGTTTAGTTATTATTAACAATTTTTTGTTAATCTCCAAAGCATTCTAAAATATAGATACCCCCGGCAGAGTGCATGCGTCAACTGTTTATCATTTCGATTATCCTCGTACCAAAAACAATGAGATTCATTGCCACACGCAAGCAAACAGTGTTCATTTTTGTACTCGAACTTTTTTTTTTAATGCAAGATACCTGCGACAAAGACAATGTCAATACACCATTCGACACATATGAACAAACACTTCGAAATCCGCGAGAGTAACTTTCCATCGTAAGCTTGAAGTACAAATAATATGACTTTAATGACACATCCTCAAATCTTTGACATCCAATTTTACCATTACAACTGATAATATCATGGTTCCCAACTAATCACATATAATGACTATTTCATCGTACTTAAGTTTGTAAATAAGTAATTATTAATTTTTTCACAACAAAAACGAAAGGAAAATCCAAGCGTCTCAATAGTGCACTACATAATGTTCTAATCGCAAACGCTAATTGGCTTACATGACAGGTCATTGCTCATAATATTTTGAATCATCGTTTGTACAAATATTTTTTCCTATCATTTTTTCCACGCATTTTCCTTTCAAATGTGTATCAGACTATTTTCGCAAACAATAATTAGACTGTCGGCCTCCACGTCACAATTTAAAGTCATAACTTATCAACTAATCTATACAAATACTTATCGGTTAAGATTATCTATAACCGAAATTGTATACTCATTTAGATCAACTACTTCAGTTTCGTTAATGTAAACAAAAAATTTTCCTTTCAACCAAAGTGCGCCTTAGAAAATTTGTAAAAACAAAGCAAAATGCCAACGAAGACCTAATAACTCATATACAAGAATAAGCAGGATCCTATAAAACTGATATCTTATAAGCATGAAGAATGCATGTAATCATGGACATTAATAAAAAGTAATATTTTTTTTACTTTTGACTACTGATTGCAGGATGAAATATTTACTTTTCTATACTTATTTTAACAAACTTCACTTTACTTTCTCATATTTTGACAAGCTCTATTCGAAACAATTGGTTTGGTACGACGGCCTGTGTGACTTTATATTAACTGCTCGTCCGTTGGCATTCTCCTTTGAAGTTTTAGGGTAATTTTAAAAATAAAGACGATTTGTCGGCAATAATCTTACCTAAATCCAGTAGACCCATGATGAACTCGATGCACCCAGCGAGGAATGTGAGAAGAATGGCGAAATCTGGATTGGTACCCCTCGTGAATTCGAGTGTCAAGATGGCCATGAGCGAGGTCGGCCCTATCGAGATCTCCTTGACGGATCCGAAGATCGCGTACAGGAATCCACCGAGGAACGACGAGTATAGTCCGTACTGCGCGCAAACGAAGAATGATGGGAGTCAATATGGTCGTCATAAAATATTGATAATGTGAAATATAGAGAATTAACCCTATTGAAAAAAACTCAGGCGAGACTGACTAAAATTTAGTTGAAATAATTGTTCGTTCTACGATTGTTTAGATAGATCATATTTTCCTTTTATTATTCCTTCTAAAATGCAAAGTAAATGCATTTTAAGTTGATTTTGACAAAATTTTTTTTTTTTTCGAAAAATTTCTTTCAGCCCTTATTCAAAATCTGACATGAGAAGATCTCACGTGACATCTTGTACAGAATCTTAAAAAACAAATTTTTATTTAATCCCTTTTTAATAAAGAGAGTACCTAAAATACATTGTATCTACATTTTAAAAGGAATCATAAAAGAAATATGACCTTTGCAACTTCTGAAACAGCAAAACAAACAATTTTCAACTTAATTGTAGCATTTTCCCGGTTTCTAAGTCAGGTGAGATTTTAACGTGAGTTTTTTCACAACAGGATTATTATAGTCTGTATGAATCATTAGCCTAACGGTAACTTTCATTCAGTATTAGAGTAACACGCATTTTATTGTTAAAAAAACGTATACGTAAAGATTTATATTTGAAAATTAATATTTGCACTCAGAGCCAGACTTTATTAAATAATAATATATACATTAATTGAGATATGAAATAAACACTGAACGATAATAATACGTCAAACGAATGATTAAGACTTTTATAATTATTAGATTATCGCATATTTTCTCATTGACGTACATTGCTGTAGCATTGCGATAATCTTTGTAATTAATACTCAAGCCCATGCATATTATCACACGATCAATTTCCAAATATAGTACCAATATGGCAATGCCAATTCGCTTGAGATTCAGACTTGAACATTATTTCGATCAAAAGTAACGTACCTGTGGGGATAACCCAGCCAGCGTTGCATAGGCGATGCTCTGGGGTATCATCGTGAGGCCAATCGTGATCCCGGCGATGATATCCGAAACCGCCCTGTACTTGGTGTACTTGGGCAGCCATTTGAAGATCGGCGCGTACTTACTGACTTTTATCCTGCGCCGTTTCGCCACCTTGCCCACTCCCCCCTCCGCTAATTTCGTGTTCTTTGCGTTCACTGGAAGAATGAAAGATTTTTCAACAATTTTTATTGATAAGTGAAATCATACGAACATTTATTAAATCACACCAGTATGCCTATTTGGTTTATTATGTTCGATTGAAATGTTAGATTAATAATAGCGTTCGATAGATTTTTCTGAAAAAGGATGAAAAGACAAATTCTTAAAAGTTTTTCTTGGTATTATAAGTAGCAATTAGAGTTTCGTTGTGTTGATTTTAGATCGTAATTACAACACACGCAGACTTGTCAGCAAACAGAATAATTTACTTGCTCGTTTGATGGCGCCTAAAATCTGTAAAAGGTTTTATCAGTGCACAAACAAAGCACCTTACAGCGTGTTTTTGATGCCCGAGTCTAATGAAAATTCGAATGAAGGGAGGATAATGCGATGATTGGCAAAATTGATAAATTAACATTACGACAAATATTTTCAGACATTTCTTGTAATTCTAATAAATTCTTTTGTATGTATAATTTACTTAATAATTAAGTAATGAATTTTTATATTGATAACGTCATTTAGTTCAGCGATGTAGAAGTAGAAGTCTTTATTATATATCAAATAGTATATTTGCTCAACAACACGATAAAATTATCATTTGGCAAATGGAAATAATGAGTTGAAGCTTTTCAAAATTATCATCTGGAATTATATGAATCATACACTATTACACATGAAAATGGTTTTCCTAAATTTCTGTCTAATGCATTTGTATCGCGCTTGAAAACAATGGATCGTGATTTTTAATGTCCTTTTTCACGGATGTAATACAGACTCGTTAGAAGAAAAAAAACAATTTAGTTGGCATTGCACTGTATATGAAATAATCTACAGTATTTTAAATTAATATTAAGGTGGTTCTATGGTTAATATAGGTCTAAAATATAAAATTTTGTTTCATTAATTGTTCGTATATTGGATGGTTAGAATTAAAGATATAGTATAATAAGTAGACAAGTATTTCAAGTAACGGAAGAAAATTTTCTTGAGAAAATTTCAGTACTTACAAAATATAGATATCAATAATTGAAAAATGATTCAAGTAATCATTGCTATCATTTTTATTTTAGCTCCGATTCTTTGTCAAATTTCATTAGGTGGTACCACGGGACGAATTAAACTTGATAAACAACTTGCCTGTAACTTCCCAGGTTATAAAAAGTTTTTAATTCTTCCCCTGGTACCTCGTAATAAAATTTCACAAAGACTAAAATGAGCCTTTCCAAATTAAATTAAATCGGAGTAACAATAAAAACGATACCACGTCATTCATCATTTCTTTCAATTGTTGATATCTATTTTATAAGTACTAAAATTTCATCAAGAAAATTTTTTTCCTTTACTTGAAATACTTCTCTATTATATCGTTAATTGTAATCATGTAATATATGAAAACTTGATTAAGAAGAATTTATTTTTAGGCTTATATTAATCATAGAACCATTTTCAAGAAATATTAAAAATTTTTTAAGCTATAAGAAAAAAAAGCAGATACTTCTTGAAAAATTAAAAATTAATTTGTAACAGATTTCATATGAAAATGAAAGAAAAAAATTACGGTAATATTATACGTATTGTATTACAAAAAAAAAATTGGGCCATGTTTGAAATATTGACAGATTGAAATGTCTGTTTTCTAGACGGGAATAGGAAAAATTCAAATTTTTTTGTCTTTATTGAAACTTTAATTCAATTATCAATAAAAATGTAAATTTTAAAAATTAAAGATACTTTAAAGTGAATATTGAATCAATGATGAACTTTATCACTCTATCAATATTAGAGAATCAAACAAATTTAATGATTTTTGAAACCGCTCATGCCAACACAGATAATGCAAATAAATCAAACTTCAAATTTTCCATTTCACCTTAATTTAAATTTTAAATTAAAAGGACATTCTGCGTATGACCATTACCATATATTTATCACTGGAAAACACACACAGTTTTATGCTAAATTATAATAGCTTGAACAGATTTATAAAGAAATGTAACTTAATTACTAAAACCAAACACACGGGCATAGCAAATTAAAATTTCACCATCAATAAATCTCCTAATTCGCGACATTCAAATATTACAAAAAGCTTTTCAGAGAAATAATAACGTTGTCCTATAATAAGAAGATAGATTTTCCCAAACAATTTTTTACACGATCAAACAGATCTCTCGTAGTTAATAAAATCAAACCAACAAAAATGACATAATAATGCCAAATAAACAGTGCCATTTAACTATAACGCGGGACAATCGAACTTTTCTATACACTTCATCAAACTGCACACTCTGCAACGACCTCACAATCACACCGCGCGGAAAATCGGCATTTACCAACACCAGTTTTCGAACTTACTGCTGCGTCCCGCTGGCTCATCGTTCCGGTCCCCCGTCAGCCGAGAGACTCCGGCTAGTCGACCTTAGCCTCCCGATTGTCTTCTCTCCCGTCGTCGTTGGCTCTCGTTCCCACTACTCGACGACGCCGTCGTCGTCGCGCGTCTCTTATCAATTATCCCGCTCGCGGTGTAGGTGTACTTACTACCGCGCGTGAGAGGGAGAGGAGACACGAGGCTAATAATCAGCACTGCGGATACATATTGACATAAACGCGTGAGCGCCTGCTGCTGCTGGTTTTGTATGAGATAATTGTAAAAAGCTCTGCGCTGCAGAGTGATGCGTATGGGAGGAGTAGGTGACGGATAAGAGAAATGAAATAAAATTTGGGACGTGATGCGCAGTAGAGTTTGGTCGAGATGCTAATATATCAGAAGTTTCAAATTACATATACCTTATACATTAGAGAAGAAAAAAAAGTAATAGGTAAAATAGGTAAAAGCGTTGACAGATGCAACATGCCTTTTATCCATTATTTTTCATTAAAAATAATTCTAGCTGCGCGCTTTCGTAAATTTCCTGAAACTCTTACCTCTATTATGCAGTCATTATCCAATTATACAGTTATATATACAGCTGTCATAAACTTCTCGAGTTAAGAGCGTTTTGTAATCGTCCAATTTTGAAAATATTTGTTTGAAATTTTTGTTACCGTAAAAACACATTATAATCAACATTGATATAAATTTTATAGGAGTAGTTTACATTGTCAAAGGGATCACAGGAAAATCTCATATAATTGAAATAAATTTAAAAACCGACGTTCAGTTTATTATTTTTTTATTAATAATAATCATTAAATTGTTACAAATTCTCCGCTGTACAAGGACAGCACGCAAGAACAATTTTCAAATATCGTATATAATACATTTTAATGTAGTGCAAACACATTTTATGAAAAATATCAACTATGATAATTGCATTATCGATCTAATCGATCTATTAATCCCTTACTACCAGTCAGACCAAGATGCAGTAACAATAAGCATGTATTATTCTAAACTTTCTGTTGAAATAAGGCTCATTCAACTCCTCCATAAATTGTTATTGATATACAACTCTGAACGCAATTATGTATACATGACAGTTTTACAACATAAAACCAGTACAAAAGTGTGATATTTCACAATAAAACCTTGCTTTCAGTCTATGCGATAATTTTTCACCTCCGATACCTCGAACGATCGCTTATTCATCATTATCAAGCCCTTCACTCGCCGAAATACAGATATTATGTTTGTCTACATGTGTTTGTAGTATACCTACGGCGAAGTGAAAGCCTTTTGTATGCATGTCGTGGTCTATTACGTATGTGTGCATAAACGTTAATAAGGCAATTAGCACGCTGGCTGATGCGCGGTTAATTAATCTACAATTTACTATCGTTGACGCCTCGTAAAATGCAAACTCCTTCCTAGATAACGTGTCAATGTCGCCCGAAAGGTTAACAAGATCTTGACGATTATTATCATCGTTATACGCCGGCGTGCGCCGCGCGTCGTTCGAATGAACGCGCGAATTGGTATACAGTGATCGAGAGAATAGGCAAGCGAAGTCTATATAATGTATAATATATATAAATACCGGAAAGAAGTAAAAGAAACGGTAAGTAAAAAATCGATGGTAAAGGGAACGGACGTCCCTTTCCATGAGTAAAAATCATACCACTTGTAGCAATAATAAATAATAATTATAATTCTAATAAATCGTAATAATTAAATGTAACAATTAATTAATAACATCGTATATGGCTGTCTTTGCCGTGGCTGCGCGTAATTCCGCTATTTTTCGATTCACCAAAAATTTTCATATGGGCCAGTAATCAGATTAAATTTATCACGAAAAGAATAATGCAAAGTATACTTTTCAAATGTTTTATTCATTTTATAAGTAAAAATATATGTTACTAATTAAGTGGACAAATCGCGTGGTTTAAACACAAATGTGCTGTACAAACTATATTGTAATTACGCGATGACGCATGCTAATGTACCTTTTATTAAAATTTCTACGGGAAAAATGACCTTAAAAAGAAGAAAATACTCTCCTAATTCGTGAGTGACTATTTTTACTTCGAACTAGTTGATGGATACTTCGAACTAGTCGATCCCGTGATTTCTTACATAACATTTTTTAAATTAAAAATGAACTGTCATATGCAATTCTTACTTCTGAAAGTCCCGATTAAATAGTAGCAACGCTTGAGCTTGGCAATCAGCTATCTACATTTTTATTTTCAAAAATATCCGCAATTAGTAGCTTTAGTAAGATTGAATAATTAATTCTGTACAACTTGTATTATCAACTATTTGAAATTAATTTTCATTTAATGAATTCCACTCCAAACATGTCAACGAAAGAATAGAATATTTTTTAAAATCATAAAATTTAAAGAGTAAAACAAGATACATACAAAACGTTATATAATGCATGAAGTTGGAAAACTACGTTGAAACAAATCGATAATAAATGAAAAATGGCTTCTCTTACATTACGAAAAAAAAATAATCATAATGAACACCTCTTATTCAGTACCAATAAAACCTATATGAACGACCTATATAAAACAGCGAATTCAGTACTGGCCCTCCCTCGCGGACTCGATTTCCATAAAAAAAAATAAAAAAAAAAAATTCATCCAAAAATTAAAAAAAAAAAATTAGAATCAGAAAACAAAGTATATACGTTGGGTCCTAAAAAAATAGAGAGATGAAGACAGCAGCCTTAATGGAGACGAAGCTTGTTGTTGATCTGGTCGATGAGCTCGTCGATCCTCGGCGAGCAGCCGCGGAACTTGGCGGGCTCAGGTCCAATCATCTGTATGAGCTGCGGCACTTCCTGACCACTGATCTGCGTGAAGCGCGACAGTGACTTCATGCAGGCGTAGAGTTGCTCCTCGGCTGGAGTGCCGTTGAAGTACTGGAGAAGCGCCATCGTCAACTCGACGGCCACATCGTCGAAGACCTACGGAGAGTAAACATCGTCGTCAAGAAAACGTGCTCCAATGGCAATGAGTCTCTTTGCTCTTCGTGCGCGCACCGTGCTATATTATATATTGTTTGCTCTATATAATCGCGGAGATTTTTAATGCTTTACGGTTTCTCAGGATTTTTGTTTTGCAAGGAAATGTTATTTTTCGGCGCGATTGGCCTTGGTGGGTATAAGCGATGCTGCTCTTGATCTTTGGGAAGGAGTTTACGCTCGCGCGAGACGAAGTTTATGGATGTTTTTAATACTGAGCAGATGTCCCAATCACGGTTAGTAAGGTTGTACGAGAACTATTTGATTTTTTTTATTTTAGTTAAATTACGAGAAGAATAATAATTTTACAGCGGACTTTTATTGTTATCAAAGCGGTTGAATAATAAATTTCACTTCACGTTTGATGAATTGTGCACCGTAAAACGTTGAAGTATTTGTAGCCTTGCATCAAAATGTAAAAATGATAATCGCATTAGTAGAATTGTTGAAAATTCAAAGCTTGATAAAATGATTTGTAAAGCTCGCTAAGACGCTAAATCAGAGTTTAACTACAACATTTACGGAGAAAATGAATTTTCCTATAGGTCGAGATGGGGACATCTACACTACTAAAGGAAGAGAGCGGTAGTACCTTGGAAATGCTGCCTTTTGGTAAAAGCTGCCGAAGTCTTTTGTTTTTGTGCATTTTCTGGAAAAATAAACCGGAAAAATCTCCTAGAGAAGTATCCGCTCGTACAATTATCGGATCAATTGGTCAACATTCATCGAATCATTCACAAGTGCCGGGACAAATGGAATCAGAGATTAAATTTTCTTGGTCTTTATATAAATAATATTTGAATATAGGTGCCAAGTTAAAAGTAATTAAAAATTTTTATCCGTTATCTTGTCTCTATGTATACAGCATATATTTAATTGAATCTAAATGAATGAAGATATGAAAAAAGTCGAATAATTCTGCTGTCCAATTTTACTTACTAATTTTTATAGAGCAGAACCATTCGACTCTTCTTCATTTATTTACACCTACACTGTTATGAGAATAAAAAAAATCTATTGATTCTATCTTAAAAATTTCCAATCAAAGTTATAAATAAATTTTATTTATGAAATGAAATGACCAAGAAAACTTGAATTTCTCGATGTATTTTGTCAAATTTGGAAAGATTAACAACACTGAACGGTGATAATGATGAAGCAGCGCAGTTATTATATATGTACACAAGCGCACTGGTAAGTACGCATATGCTTTCAGAATAGAGCGGTAAGTGAGAGAGATAGAGAAAGAGCTTCTGTTAGGAGGCGAGTATATACATCAGTCAATGATGGCAGCATTTCTATTTAGGTGCTAACGCGGGTTATCTAATCTTAATAATACTCGTAAATTGTCAGTTCACATGAATATTTTGTAAGCGCGTTAGAAGAATGTTATCTGTAGTTTCAGTTTTTCATCGCAACTGTTCATATATTAACAGACACTGTATAATTGTCAGCGTGAAGAATGAGAAAAGAATTCTATGAAAATGATTAAGATCTCAATAATACATCTGATAGATCGTAGCTTGAAGGCGCATAATACATTGATAAATTTACAATATATATATCTTTATAGTTTGCATAAGTAAATAACGTGTAAATGCAATATAGTCACTTTTTGTTTCACAATTGAACACGCGTTCGTCGTATTTAAACCCAAGTCTATTTGTTTAGTGTGTTTAGTAAATATAAATCATCCAGTAGCAAATTTACGATATGCATAAATCTTGCAAGTAACTATATTGCACGGTTACTCGACTAAACGCCGTACTTCCTCGGTCGACGAGAGAACGCACGTAAGGAGGCAGCCGATCGGTTAGAGACACGATGCAGCTTAGTCGCTAAAGAGAGAGAGACGCAGTTCATAGAAACAAGCAAGATACAGACCACTGTTTTTACCTCCTTGGTGGCAAGGTTGTGGATAATGGCGGCGCCGCGGGCCGCGAGGTCCAGATTGTCTGAGAGTAACGAGTGCACGGCCACCTTCGTCGTCACCCGAATGTTGCTGACGCCCTGGCTCTGATGCTGCCACTCGCTGATATACATCAGCCACTCCGAGCTGCTGACGTTCTCGAACAGATTGGCGATCTACAAGAATAATTTTTCTCGTTTATTCGTTATAGGTTTGCCTTAGATTATGATTTTTTTTTTATTCAAAAACGCGAGGCGTGCATATTTTAAGATTACAATTTCAATGAGGAAAAAATTATATCAAGGCGGGGCAAGCAGGAAACAATAATTATCTACTTCGTTTATTTTTCGTTTATAACGTTTGTAACATTGTAACGAAGTAGGTAAATACTGATATCGGCAGATATGTTATACGCATTTATTTCGGAATACTTACGAATTGTGCCAGAGGCAACTGCTCCTCCACTGGATGACGATCGATGTCGTACGCGAAATTCATGACCGTGTGTTCCCGTCGGTCTTGATGGAGCAATAAAATAACGTCATCCTTTAGCGCGGCGATGCTCAAGATGTTAAGCAAACACACTCGAACCGCGCTGTCGAGGGATTTGTCGTAGAATATTCTCCCTGAAATCCAAGTGATCTCGTCATTATCAAAGAAACAAATATCATGAAAAATTTTCCTAGTGATTTGTCGTATATATACACTAGGTATATAGTTTGCCGAATTGTGGCGTAAATGACTCGTTATCTCTGAAATTGTGAACAAATGTTTTCAAACGTATTCCGCAACCGTATAACGACAAAATCCTATAGAAATTCTTCCGTAACAACCAACACTAACCGACAAAGCCGAGGAAGTTATCGCCGAGTGCCCAGGAGCCCTCGTTTTCCAGGAGATACTGATGCAGCTCGTCGATGCTGATCATCTCGTTGTCGTCGAGCTTGCCCTGCAGCAGCGTCCTCAGCTTCTCGAGCTCAGCGCCGGCGTCCAGTCCGTCGTCCCTGAAGACGATTGGCGGGTCGCGCTTCTGCTTCATTTCCTCGATCTCGCGCTTCTCCTCCGCCTCCATCTGCAGCACCCGCTCCGACGGTAGCATCTCCGCGCCCTGCGCGTCGCCGTTCGACACGTGACTCAGCATCTCCGCTACTGCGCCTGTGACGTAGTTTTGGTTTAGTATAAACGAAGGAGAGAAAATTGTCAGGTGAAATTTCAGGGATATATGCTTACTTTCGCCGTCAGCCATTTCTGATGTGCAGTTACTCGGGCCTGTGCTGTTGGTCTCGCTCCCGGTCTCACCTCTACTCTTGTCTTTCTTCTTTTTCTCCTTCTTTTTCTTCTTTCGCTCCTTCTTCGCGAGCTTCTCGTTTATGTGGTTTCTCTTCTCCTCTAGGGCTATGGAATTGAGCCTGCAATGCATCATTCGTACATTAGGTATCGAATTTTTCACCACAAAATATTGATGTACACAAACGTACCTCGCCTGTTCGATTTCACTGTTGAGCGACTGATACTCGGGCGAGTCCTCCCTGCTTATTCTCGCCTCAACGAATCTCTGGCCCGTGAAACCAGCAGTGGCGCCCTTGCTTAGGTTTTCTATTAATGGAACAAGGGCTTGACCGACCGGCCTGAGGAAGCAAAAATATATCGTTACTTTATAGAATGTAACTGCAGCTATAATAACGTTTACGTTTTGCGAATAGGCGGCACTTACGTTTGTATGATTTCCTCGGGTAGGTCTAATATGTACTTGGGTATACCCTGGCCCACCAAGAAGTGGCTGACCTCGTTGGAGAAGCTGTTGCAGTTGTGCTTGAATAGGTTGTACGTGCCAGGTCTGGAAATTGCGAAAAGTGGTATTTTAGTGTTGGTTGTTTAATTTTTGTTTTATAATTTTGAAATGCGGAAAGGTTGTTTTTGATGCATAAATATCAAGTTTCACGATAAGGATTAGCGTGAAAATCAAAACATCGAAGATAAACGTAGAATAACATCCTATTGTTTGAAATTATAAATAACTAATTCAAGGAAAATGTCAAACCCATTAACTTTATTTTACACGATCAAAAATAAAGATGACAAAACACATGTGTTTATTAACAACAATCTCGCGTAGACGAAATTTATGCAAAAAATTCAACTTAAAAATTTAGTAACCGCACGAATAAAATAAATGAGATTATAAACAACCCGAAAAATTAACATTTATTCCATCCATCAAACGACTGCCAACTATAAACTTAAATTAAAAAAAGAAAACATCGAATACGTGACTTACGCAAACTTGGACGTTCCAAGCCCGTTGATGTACTCCCAGAATACGGAGTAGGGCAGGTAAGTCTGTCCGACCTTTTCAACCTTCTGCGGTTCTTGAAGTTCCGTGCCACCCTGCAACCGAGAAAAATCAAACCTCTTAGCCCCCTCTCAATAATTTTCCATAAAACTGTCAACTCTATAAATACAATCCGGAGGAAAAAGTAAGCGCGCGGTTGTGTGGCTTCCGGGTGCGCGAATCGGCCCGATCCGAAAATAAACGCCGTAGACAGCGCGAGCGAGCGATCGGATCGCGTCCAAGAATGCGCGCAAGCGCGAGTGGAAAGGGATATCGAGTTGTTGCGCGATATAATTTCGTGGGGATTGGAGATTTGTTTCCGAACGCAACCAGTGGTGTTAACGAGGGGTTTTAATTGGAGAGTGAGTTGTTTGTTGGGGGGTTTGAGGAAAAAGAATGTATTATTGGACGGGATTCAATCTAGCGATGAATCATCACGAGCACTTTATTTGGGAGTGAATCATCTAATGCGAGAGCTTTTTAGGAAGTCTATTAATACTGCGCTTAAAAATCCGAAATTTCTCGATCCTCGCTCATATAGTGAGAGAGGAAAGTCGTAACAGAATGATTGTTAACAGTAAAAGCGCGATTAAAGTTATTTCCCAGAGATACCCCCGGTGCTCCTATTCTATGTCTAGGACTTATTTTTACGCGCGCGGACACCTTAGCTTTTCGGCGTTCTAGAAGCTCCGCTATGCCGTTCAATCGCTATTTTTGGTTTGTTGTAAATAATTTTACCCGCGTAAACAAAAATGTTAGTCATCACTTCTATAGATATCTCTATTCGCATTATAAACATATAAATTTATTTTTATCCGATGTTTAACAATTTCCACCATTACCGGTCTGTACAAAAATCACCGTATAATTCAAACAATCAACGTAGGCATATAAGTTTCGTAAATTGCATAATGCTTTCTTTGATCGGACAACGACCGATTTTGCGGTTACATTCTTCTGGCTCGAAAGCGATTTAACTCCGAACCATATCATCAACACTATATAACGAAAATAATCGCGATCTACATGCCTTTATTATCTTTCCACCAACCGCGGACACCACTACATTGTTAGAACCACGAAAAACTTCCGAAGACACTTCGCCCCCGAAGAATAAAAAAAAAAAAGAAGAAGAAAAACCACCACTGAACCAACACACTCTGCAACGAACCGAACCTCGATACAATCGCGCACTTATGATCGGCTGTCGTCAACGGCAGCGTCGAAGTCGCAGGAGAGAGCAACAAAACCAAACCGGGCGGCTGCGTGCGGTAGACTCCAAAAAACAACAACCACGTCGTGTCTCGCGCAGGCTCGCAGTACTGCGCGCACGCGTAATATCTCTCTCTCTTCTTTCTCTCTCTCTCTCTTCCTCTCTCTCTCTTCCTCTATAGCAGGCTAGTATAACTAGCGCTTGCAGCAAGCGCGCGTGCAGAGGGAAGCGGAAGCGCGCGCGGATGACGTCTCGCGGAATGTCCGCGATTATACACCGGCGCTGTAGAGAGAGGGGGAGAGAGAGACTTACCGGGCGGTGTTCCGTCGGCGACGAGGGACCAGGAGACGAGTCGATGGAAGCTACTGCGCGCGCGCGGATCGTATGGCCCGCGGAGAGTCGAGAGTAAGAGAGAGCGTCTTTGGGGAGAGGGAAAGGGAGAGCGAGGAGGTGGCGGAAAAAGCGCGTAGGCGAGAGATGCGCTTTGGGTTGGGAAATTGGTACCTATATTGGTTCGAAAAATGGGAAAGGACTGGAACTTTAGTTCGGATGGAGGTTTTTTGTCAGACTTTCAAATTAAAAGATATAGATTATTTAAAATGTTGAAGAATATGCTTTTTAAATAAGAAATAATGAATTAACTTATATATCATCAGTTTGGAATTTTTTTATTATTGATTATGCTTTCAAAAATTATTAAAATCAACTCTATAAGATTTTTAACTGCCGTGAATTTTCTGGTCAAAATATCAAATTAAAAAATAAGACAAAACTGGATATATATGTAAAAATCAAAAGTTTTAAAAACACATTCCAAAATTCACTCAAACCAATCTTTCAAACAACCCGCAAAAAAAATGCATTAACTATACCAGCAGTTACAACAAACCGTCTGCTCCCATTGTCTCACATAGCTACCCCCGCGAAAATTAACCACTATACGCCTACACGATCGTTTCTCTCCCTCGCTCGCGCGTGCATAGAAGCTCGTTTGGCAGCGGCGACGACGCGCTCGCCGGCCGGCTATTACACGCGCGAGCGCAAAATTTTTCGCCGCACATATTTCAGCCCGATGGCAGTTGGAGCGGCAAGCCCATTAGGATAATGTAGAACGAACGCTCCGCGGATTTAATGCACCGAAGTGTCGGGAGAAAAGCGCGATATATATTTCACGCGCACTCGGGTATACTCCAGGTTATAAATATATGTCTAATATGCGTGCGACGGAAAGATATATGGCCGTTTTTATTGTGAAATAAAATATATAAGCGCGATTTTTAAGTTAGGGGGTGTAATAAGTTTTCAAGATGTAAGATACGTATCGTACAATTCGAAATGTTCTCGGAGTTGACGTATCATTTTGATTCTTTGTATCGCGACAATTTATAAGATATTTTATAAATCTCTCTTAAATTCATTAAGCTCAAAACACCAGCGCGTTACCGCGTGAGCAATATATGTTCGCGGAGCGCGTCGTGAAAATAGAATGATGCAGCGATGTGTTGACACTTCACAGATCATTGACAATCGTATAGGAAATCCAATCTCAAAATAACAATTACTAAAACCTATCCGAGCAGTAATAAGCCAGACTTTCGAGCACGCATAAAATATATAATCTAACAAGTCTCGATATCCGAAGAAAATGATTATTATTGTTTTTATATATTCTGGATGCTTATTAATATGGTTTTGTTGTACGTAAAATAATAACAAACTAAATATAATTAGTACAGTGTATAATATCTTTCGCGTACGGGAAATATCAATAAGGCTGTGCTATCCAGTAACTAAACATTTCCATTATATACGAGAATTCAACCAAAAAAGCTTCATTCCACATTCCCATTCCAAATTTCAAAAAACTTTACCCACATGTCAAAACCATTAATAAAAGCCAATACAACTATTTCCAAACATCGTTCATCACAGACGCCACGCAGCTCCCGCAGCAACCTTACGGCAATCTTTATTCGTCACATCAAAGCGTGCAGCAGCAGACTTACCGGCCTGACGCTCTGGATTCCAAGGGGACCGAAGAAGTATTCCCGTCCGTAGGCGACGACCGCCGTGTGCCATATCCCATCCAGGTGGCGGCCTGAAATCGCCAAGCGGAAACGAGCTGTCACTCATTTTGCACTCGTGTGTGTGTGTGTGTGTCGCACGTGCAGCGTACAATAAACATGATTTTTCACGCGAGGGAGTCCAAGCGGTAAATCAAAAGCGCGAAGGTAAAAGGCTTAATTTTAAACGCAAAGTTTCGCGATGAGTTATGTGGTGAGATTAATTTTATTGTACGCTGCGTTGCTGTTACATATAGGTATTGAGTAGTTTATGAGGATAAGTATGAGATGTTGGGGTAAGGTAAGTATAAGGTATGGTTTTAATTATCGAGGTGTCAATATATTGATCTTATGATGTCGTATAGATAATATGCAAAAGTATATAGAAACAGTTGATCTGTTAGAAAAACAAAGTTATTCAGATGATTTAATTTTGGAATTAAATTTAATTTCTTCTATTAGCATATTATATTAAAGATTGAAAAAACTATCCAATTCTTGACAAATTTCTAGCTATAATCTGTCAATTTTTCTTTATTTTTTTTTTAATTGACAATTATTTACTAATATATGATGATAAACTGGCCAGCTTTTTTTTTTATTTCTACTATAGCGTTAGCGCAACTTTTATTTTGAAATATGGCTTACTTTAATGATAAGATGAAATTGTATCAGCAGACTTTTAAAGCGTAATAAAACTAGATTCCTAATAGACATTTTGAGAGTACTGAAAATAAATTATGGCGTAGATAATTTATACAAATACCAGCACTAAAATGATCTCTTAAACTCTATTTAAAATTTTACTGCGGCCAAGTTTTTCCGGTACCCTCTGTAAGGTCACTTCAACACAGCATTTCTTTACAACATATATATTCCTAACAAAAACATACGAAAAATCCATCTGTTCACAAACAATCTCAAACAAAGCCCTGGCATGGTCATAGACTGTTTAGACAGCTCATACGCACAAACGCGAGAATTCTCGATAACGCTGCGCTGCGCTGCTGGCATTCGAACCAGCCGTCGACACTCAATAAAACATCAATTTATGACTTTCCGGCATCACACTGAATCGCGCCTTTCATCCCGTCTCTCGATCCCGCCGTACATTCACGGTCAGCGCCGATCGGAACGTTCACCCCCGCGACCCAGTTTGTGTATACCACCAGTGCACCGCGGAAATAGCTGCAGGCAGCAGTAGAAGCGGAGATTTTTATTGGCCAGGTGGAGAAATATAACTCTTCGTCGTGGGGGAGCTGTTGCGAAAGCTGCGCTGAGCTTTGTTGGAATGTTTTAATAGGAATATTTTGATTTGTGTGAATAATAATATTAAAGAAATGAAAAGTATTCATATGTCAAGTCGGGTCAACGTGGATTGTCATTTGTAATAGGAAATTGAAATAAAAATAGTCTTAGGAAAGATTGTTAAAATTTTCTGTACGGCTATTTGAGATGGTCAGCTTGTGCGTATATAGAACGAGAAGAACGAAGTCGTGCACGACCGACTCAAAAACAGAAAGGTAACCGGGTCAAAGCGTGTCTTTCGCTGCTCGTCAAGGGGTAACCGTTTTCAGAGAGACGGAGATATAGAGAGAGATTTGTTGTCGCTGTTGAAACGCCGACCCATTAAGCATATGGAAACTATAAGCAGATCTGGCGATCTTTAGCTTTTAGTAGAGCAGAAACCAGGTTCTGTTCTGCGAATTATCTATAGTAGTGAGGTGCACACAAAGATTTCTAGAGTGAAATATTAGAAAACAATTAGACGGAGAAACAAGAGTGATATATAAGACTGAAATTAACACGACAATAGTAACACTTGTTGAACATGAATTTTTAAAGCGCTTAAATTTAGTCTCCGAGAAATTTGAGTGAAACTCTTTCTCTCAAGGTTGCGTGATGTCGGAGCTGTCACTTTTTAACTTTTCAAACTGGAGTAGAGCATTGTAAAAAAAAACTTTTTTAAAATATAGTTTTACCGACTATTTTACAAGGTCGTGCGTTTAAATATATCTATTACCGATAAAAACACGAATATAAGAAAGAATTTTTTTTTCAATAAAAAAAAACAGTATTTTCATAATAATATATTTCATTTACACTATTCAATAGATAGTAGAGGAAACGAGAAGTTGAAATAATCCAAAAAAATAAATAACTTGGATCAGATCTTTCGATTCAATGAAGAGCATCATATAATACTTTTTTTTTAAATTTTCCTCGTGAATGAAGGAAATTATGATCTTGACGGTATGGATAACAGACTTTCGAATATCATTGCCAATTTTTTAATGCTGAAGAGTAAACAGAAAATATAGCCATCGCGTAGTAAACAAAAGTGAAATGTGCGTATAAATGTATATACTGATAGTCTAAACCACAAATTTTTAACATTTTATCTATTAATAGAAAATATCAATAAAAATTCTCACATTTTTATTTTCTGAGTCACATAAAAAATATGAAAGCCAAAATGTGATTCAAAAATAAAAAGAGGTAACGAACACCGAAAAGTAACTCAACAAAGAATGGCTATTCGTTTCAGAATTCATTCACGAGAAATTTTATAGCCTCGTGAAAAAATATAAATATCGTTTTTCATTCCAAACATAAAAATAAACGTAAAAAACTACAAATTCGTAAGTATTTCATTTGTTTACCGGCAAAATAAAATTCTACGTACATACAATAACGATTCTTAAAAATTTCCACCGCACTTTTCCGATACTCTTATGCCTCATCCATGCGCTCTCCTCGGCGCAATTATCATCATCCGGCGCCCTGTAGGTACCTTAAATACCTACATATCGCAGCGCTATATAACGAAGAAGAGGCACGCGCAGCAAGAAATAGAAGGGTCACGAACCTCGCCGACGACGACGTAAACACGCGGGGGAGGCGCGCGTCGATTTATAAATTCACAGCTGCAGAAAGCGATCGCGGCGTATTATGTCACTACGCGCGCATGCACGTAAAGCTCTATACCAGCGAGGAAGTGGTCGGCGTTTCCGCGTGTACGTATGTGTGCGCGTAGTTATTCTTGGTGCAGTGAGGAATGCGCCGGTTTGAGAGGCGCTCGCGGTTGGTTATGGGTTTGGTTTGTGAATTGACGGTGTAGAATTGCTGTTGTCTGTTTGACGGCTTTGAAATTTCCTATAATATAAATGTTTTACAAATAATGTTTGAAAAACATAAAAAGAAAGCTTTATTGTTGGACCATTCTTTAAATTCTTTCAAACATTCTCCCTGCACGTTAAGTACTTCAAACATAAAAGAAAAACACGAACCACGACAATAAAACCTGTTGATATTGTGCAACATAAAATCCCATTTCGCTATTTTATAAATACGAACTGACCTCACAACCACCCGACATACCATCTCGAATTCTTTCCCCTCAATTTTACATTGGCCAAATTTCTCTGTTATTATTTATTTGTCATCTCGCACACCGCCTACGGCACCGACATTCTGACATTCACCGCCACTAAAGAATCCCACAAAATTCTCAAACCGCAGGTATACAAAAAATCTCGTTAAACATCTCCGTTAAAGTCCTGTGACGTGTCTACACCCCTCTATACATCACAAAACACAAAGCGAACGTTTCGAAAATAGATTGCGCGAGTTACCTTGGAGGGCAAGCGAACGCGGCGTACATACGCGAGCGCGCGCGTTTTCTCGCTATTTCTGCGCAATCCCTTCCGCGATTCGCACTATGCCAAAAGCGTAAATCGTCGTAGCGAAAAAGTCGCGAGGTGTCTTGCTATATACCGTACTTACGCGGTTTCTGCTTTTCTACTGTGAGAGAGAGAGAGAGACGTGGCATAGAACGCGGTTAACATTTACAAGTTTATAATAGCGAGTGACGGTTTTCTTAGAGTTTGATTGATGTTTATTAAAGACAAAAGCCTGATTTGAGATTACTTCTAATTAAATGCTATCACGAGCAATATTTTTAAAATATATTTTATTCCGAATAGATCAAACTTAAACATATGATTATTTTGTGCGAAAATAAATGATCTAATGATAAAACTATTCAATAAAAAAAAATGAATTTTTAGCAAACAATTTCCACGGTACTGCACCACGAAAGTAACAACCCAAACCTCCATCCACCAGAGTATAAATAATCACCGGCGCTCATAACCGTTATTAACTGCTCTCTTACCCTCACCCGCGACGCGAACAAATCACCGCGCTATACACTCACGATCACCCGCCGCTTATTAACGCAATTAATACGTCTCTCGCTCAGCAAACAAAGACACTCCCGAAAAAGCGTGCGATATTGGCGGAATATACCCCTTCCCCCGCGCGCGTTTTAATTAGAGTCCGCGTGGCGACAAAGCACACAGCGCGAGCTCCAAAATTATAACGCGAGAGTTGGCGCGCACGAGATGAAAATCTACGAAAGAGAGAGGATCGAAGGCTCTTGGCCCGAGAGCATAGTATCTTTTTGCTATAAATGTAGAAGAAGAAGGCGCGCAGAGGTGACGCGCCGACGCGCAAATAACGACGAATGTGTGCTTTTGACGTAGATTTTTCGATATAGAGAGGAGAGTTTTGATTCGGAGAAGTTATTTTTAAGTGGGATTGCGACGAGGGGTAAAATTGTTTATCCGTATTTAGAATTAGTTTCGAGCTGTGTATTATACGCAGAAGAGAGTGATTTTGTATATAGTTTTATTGCGTTTTCATGGAAAATTATCGTTAATATACATAATTGGGTCGAGCATAAAAATTTAAAAATAATTGTATTTTAATTTTTATATTTATGTGCTGGCTCCAATTACTTTTGATTAATTACGTTTTAAAGTTAAGATATACGAAATAATAAACTGCTTCATTGCTATCGTATTTGACAATTTATGAACAGTTATTACTAGGTACTTCATCAACCGCAGCCTCTAAACACTCTATAACCTAATGATTTGATACTAATTTGTCTGCTGAAGCAATTACATCAAAATATAAACTTCGATGCCAATATTATACTCGAACTAAAATAGACGTGTGTCGACAAAACACTTTGCTTTGCGTGTGCTTCCTAGAACTGCACTGTTGAATCTTCAGTACTTCGACGCTGTGTACTTCGCGAAGATCAAAATTTATACCTATGAGCATCTGAGACATCATCGCCGCCATTCCCTTGGTGAGGTCGTAGACGAACACCTCCACCGTCGTCCCCAACTCGTCCGCGTCGTCCATGTTTTCTGCCTGCAAAGATCATTTGTTTTAGAAAATATTCATCTTCGTTGTCATTTTTTTTTATAATAAAGAGGAATATTATATTATAACGAACATATTTTACGATATAGACTGTATAGAAGTGTCTAGACCTAACTGCTATTCATTTTATTGCTATGCGCAGGTATATATGAAACAGGTGTACGAGCATAGTGAAGGATAAATTTATACTAGGGTATATAATACAACAATGAGTAAAATTCTTAAAATAAACCCGTCACGTGCAGCGCGATAATTGTGCACGGCGACACTTGTTATTCAATTAACGAGTGACGGAAATAAAGTATCGACGATCAGTGCTATATAGAGCGTTCGTTAAAACGCTTATTTTACACCATAGAAATTATCTCAAATGTATATTCATCGGTCTATCAATTCTAATCCAATCATTAAAATATCTATAGAGATATTATTAATTTGCATAGTATATAGTACCAACAAACAGCTTATATAAAGCCACGAAATTTACACGCCCGCATAACTGATAAGAAAACGTCAATCTTTCAGTAGATATATTTATAGTCACACCATACATCAATATTTACAGGCAATCATTTGGCATTCCGTTTCACTCCACATTTACACCCACCACTTGAACTTCAAGCAGTCTCCAAACACTCGCGAAGTTCAAGAGTCTCAACAGTCTTAGGAGTTCCAGAGGTCGATGGCACTTTAATTGAAGCGCAAACAGAAAATAGAGAAAAACTTGGGCGACTTATTCGCACGTAATTGTAGTATATAAGCGCGTCTTGGGTTGATTAGCCGGCCGAAATAAATTCTAACGGCGCGGCAGGTGTAAAATAGAAGCAAAAGCAAAGTCGCGACCGATAATTATCACAGGAAAGGAGAGAGAGAAACTGTGCCGCTTACTGAGAGGTCATTGCAGCACGACTGCAGTGTGCGATTTTGGACTGCAACAGTGGCGTTTTGTTTTATTCCCCGTAGCATGCTTAAGTACTGAGATTTCGAGAGATTATTAACTTTACTAATCAGGCAAATAATTCATCATGTTTTGAACCGTAAAGTTAAAATGAAAGATACTTTGCAACTCTTACAACTGGTTATAATTTTGTTTTCAATGGCTAAAAACATTCACACAAATGAATTGATGATATTTAAAAAGAAAAACCATCCCCAAACTCCCATAGATTTATTACCATCATTTATGTACCACAGCACCACTGCTTTCCTCCCTCAGCAACGCATACCTTCACTACAATGTCACCCCCACACGCGCACACCCAGGATATATTGTCAACAACAAAAGAGCGCGACCACAGGTAAAAAGCCAATCGCGAATGGACCACGCAAGAGCTTAAACTCGGGGCGCCCCGTTGCCCGCGCTCGCAGCTGCTCCTATACTCGCACGCGCTCACGCACGAATTACCCGAATTTATTTCGGGAAGTATGCGCGGAGACCGTCGTATATAAGCGTTTGTCGCGCTCGCACGCTCTCGGGAACTGGAGGCGTCCGCTGCGTATGGCTGTCTCGGCGCTGCGAGGTATTGTGCGGGAGAGACAGAGAGAATGGGAAAAGAGAGGAAGGAGGGAGACTGAAGAGTGCGGGGGCGGATTGTTGTTTTGGGGATTTGAAAAGCGGTGGTTTTTGTTAAGTTTTAACGGTGTTTTAATCGCTAATTTTAGGATTTTAGCGGTAATTTGGTGATTTTTTTCTGCGACGCCAAGGCGTGAGAAAATTGATATGATTGTTGTTTTTACGTGATTCTATTATGTATGCATATACAGTGCTGAAGTTAGATATTTGAGTTTATTTTACTGGCAGGTCACAGCTTTAAGAACCAGTAAGAATCAAATGTAACGAACCTTTTCTATCACACAGTTACAGGCATGCATATACCGCAAAAACAAAACAATGATAATAGTTTCAGAAACTCAGCACAAGAATGTCAGATCAGTCCATTGGGAGTCTTCAGAACATAAGAGAGAAGTAAATAAAAGATTTGAATATATTTCACTGGTCTTTTCTCTTATTATATCCCAGCTTTCCACTCTCTAAAAATAAATAAGTGAAAAGTCTCACTGGTACATACAAATATATGAAAAAATCGACTAATTTTGTAGTGAATATTTACTATATTATTACTAGATTTTTTCACGTATTCGTACCAGTTAATTTAGCAACTTAATTTAGTAACCATAATTCCAATTTTTAACACATTGTTTGTTAAACAAATTTTATTCAATAAACTAAAGCAGCAATTTGATACAGAAGAACGTGGATAAAGTTTAATTACTTAACTCAAAAATTTAAACCAGAGGCAGTAAGTTTTCAAAATACAGACCTCAAGCTTGCAAATACGAAAAAAGAACAGAATTTACACTCATGATAAAACGTTTGAAAGTATCGGATAAACAATATAAATTTAAATATCTCGTTTATTTCTCTAATTGAGTAAATATTGAGAGACTCTTGAAGGCAAAACTCACCAAACAATACTACTGACCCGATTTTTGCGTGCGAACTGTCTGACCAGAATATACCTTCCATCTATATGCTTACATCTCTCACTACATATATTTATACTTTAATTTTTAATTATCTATTGCTTTTATCACGATAAAACTATAATTTATCACGATAAAACTATAATTAGAGATCAAATTAATTAGCACAATGGAGAATCGAATTTTTTAAATAACCTAATTTTCAGTGACGTAAAAATACGGTTAGATAACCAAAAATAACAAATGTTTTCCTTAATCACTTAAATTTTGACCAATTATTAGTATCGGACGAAACGAGGTTGACCAGTTACTAATCACTAGAAGCCAATAGAAAGAAACGTCAACACGATAAATCTACAGGCGCAAAAATAGAAACACGTGAGGATTTCAAAAATTCCACAAACAACGATCAAATATAAGATCCCAAATTCAAAACGCCCACCATCGAAATATCCCATCCCCTGCACAGTCCCTCGCAAAAATAGTATATTTCGCACAAAACCAACACATGAAAAACACTCCCACATCAACGAAAAAAAAAGCTCTCCCACACACGTTAATTTACGTAAGTTTCGCTATTTTCTCCGCATGCTCATGAATGAAATCCACGCCAGCCTTCTACTATAGAAAAGAGGAAAGATAAAACCCTCCCCTACACAGCATTACGTAAAAATAACGAGCGATCAGAATAAAACTGCCACCATACCTGCGCCGGGCTTCCTCGGAAAAAGACGACGACCGGTATACGAAGACGAGTCGCACACAAGTCGCTCTCGAAGGGAGAGAAAGCGCGCAAAAAAGTCAAAGTGTATAGCGGAGAGAGCCTCGAGAGCACGCACACACCGCCCGCCGCCGGCCGCTCATGCAACTGACCGCCGAGAGCCGAGTTTCCCCCGGCGCGCGCGCGAGAGAAAGAGAGAGAGCTTTCGGCGCTGCAGGTTCTGCGCGCGCAAGCAGCCTGCACGCCCTCGCAAGCTGAGGCACGTGCAGCGCGACGATGATGCGTTTTGCGGAGTGGTCCCAGAGACGTTCGGGTATGTAGGTAAGTAGTAGAGTAGCTGAGTGGTACGAGAGCTTTTCTACGGCTGCTGTTGATCGATCAGTGAGGCGTATATAGTAGTATATGATGTTGGGGATGGTGGATTTTTAAAAGAACGCTCATAGCGGTCTGGATTTTGCAATATTATAAAACTTGAAGAGATAAATCACGTTTTTAGTATCTGTGAGTATAACTATTATCATCTGCAATATTCATTTTATCATATTAAAATATATTAATGTCTTATTGTATTGACTTTAAGGAAGCTATTATTGGACATTGTTGAAAGGATAATATGAAAGGATATGAAATGATATAACATGCTTTTACTGTAGTCGACATTTTCAATGGTAACACCAGTGATTATATTTCAGAATAATCCACAAACAGTATTTGAAAAACACAAAGACTTTTGGAAAGTTTAGATTTTAAATGATTTACTGAATCGAAATGTATGTCTCTCATCTAGCATTACATTATTCATATTATCAGTGTATTGAAAAATCTTAAACATTTAACATAGTGGAATTATGAAGCTCAGTTTCTAACCGTTAAAAAGGGGCTTAAAATTGTTTAACTTAAATCCAACAGTTTCATTGAATCCGTTGATCGCCTTAGAAATCACGAACGGATTGCTTGTGTATATCCGATTTCTTTAATCAGATACGACTTGTTTGAAAATGTCAGTAGTAGTTTTCTGTTTCTTTCTTTGCATTGGATTTTTGCAACTTTTACATTGTTGTCCGAACTTATTTATAAAAAACTGAAATGTATATATATAACAGAACCGGGTACCAAAATAATGTATTATTCACCAAGGCTATTGACTCCTGTTAGTGACTTACTACTCGACCAAGGCGAATAGTAAATATTTCATATGGTATGTCTATTCTAAATATAACGAAATTAATATATAATGATTCATTACTCACTTATAGTTCATTTACTACGGGGTCGGGAGCGAAGAAATTAATCATTTTTAAGAAAACACATATAAAAAAAATAAAAAATGGATTTTTGACCTACTATGAGACCAATAAGAAAAGCAAAAAAAGCTTTGTTTCATTAAAAACGGTTCATGACAGGAACTGAAATCTCGAGATATACACATGCACACACGCGCACACACACAGGCAAAATTATATATTTTGACTATAAATTACTCAAAACTTATTTCTAACATGTTTCTAATGAAACGTAAAATTTTACTATTACGAAGCTTTTTCTATGAAAAAGAAAACGGAGGTGAAAAATCTAATTATGCGTTATTCATAGATCGTTTTACATAATAATCAAGGCAATAAATTATAACTGTTCTTTATGCATCTATTTTACGAGAACCATAAGTTGACATCGATTAATCGATAATATGGTCGTGATGTGCGGCTGATTCATAGCAACGTGGTAGTTTTTTAAAAGTCATCGTGGTATTCTGCTGCAATAAACACCGTATAATGCGGATTGTGGATTTCAGAAATTATTAACAATCAATAAAACAAATAATTATAAAGTACGCAGAACTTTTATTTTTACTGCTCAGGTGCAATTGTATTATACATTATTATAGAAATTTAGTCCGTGAAAGTGATATTAATTTAGCGATACAAAAACTAGTCCCTCGTCTATAAGAATTAATATTCATATTTATACACACATATATACGCTCACACTAGGTACGCGCGCAAACATAACGATTATAGATATGGAACAAACTCAAAAACAACGAAACTAAGCTCCTGCAAGTAGACACCCCGTCAAGCTCGCCACGCGCGCCGGCTGCCAAAGCTCCGGGGCCGCGCTCAAGTAAGCATTACCTGGCAGAATCTCATTCGTGAGAGAATCCGATCTCTTTCTTTCCCTTTATCGTTCTCGAGGACAGCGGAGATACGCACTTACAGGAAGAGGAAGAGCAGAAAGACACACGCTCGTGTATATAGAGGCAGCCGTATATACCTAAGCTCTCGCAGCGGGGGAGAGAGATATATACTCGAGCGAGCTTTTTTTAGAATAATCCCCAGTGGAAGGGATGCCCGAACTCGTGCACGTATTTTTCCGTCTGCTGGCGACCAATAAGCCCCACACGCTAACGCGGCGTTTCACATTCACGCTGTCTGTCAAAATCGCAATCGCCACGCGCACGAATGGGAAAAAGTTTTCGCAAAAATTGGAAACATTCTTACGATCGAGTGCAGGTGTATGACGCAATGTTTTGACAGTACGGTTGACAGCTCCTACTATACTCCTCGAAGTATCGCTTGAGTGAGCGAGCGATATACTTGCCATTTTCGTGCAGATGTCCTCGCGTCAACTCCAAAAGCGTCAGCTCGATCCTTCGCGTGCACACAACTGTTGTGACAATAACGTCGAGGTTAGATCAGGCGCAGACGACACAGCGGAGAAACACGTCACGCTGCTGCTTAGGTTAGGATAGGACTGACGCGCGCGCTCTCTTTCTCGCTTTATAATAGCCGTTCTCGTCAGACATCAGATCAGAGGAACCCTCTTGCTGGCGTGCACGCTGCTTGACTCGGCAGTTTTCCCATACACTCTCGTTCGTCCGCAAGCATATAAGTACAACCGCCCGACGTGCAGGTTAGGTCCAGTGCTCGCAGCGAGTATACCTATATAGCTATATATAGTTGTCTCTCGCCCCCGCGCTCGCGCAGGTGCAACGCTCCAGAGCGTCTTGCTTCCCTCTGTGCCCCTTTACGTTTCGTAACGCTCTCTCTTTCTCTCGCGTGTGCGTATATATGCATGTATATAGGCGCGTATTGATAGTGTCTTTGACTCTGGGCAGTGGGTGAAGAAGGGATACAAGGGAGAGAGATAGAGGTATTTTAGTTTTCACACACTTTCGGCGGCGTGCGGGGGAGAGAAAGTCGTCGCACTCTGCAGCTGTAAGGCCGCGTCTGTAATGCTACTCGACACATTGCCAGTGATTTTCCACTGAAATCGTTGACGATGCGACACAAGGAGCGTTTTACGCGATTGTCATTTCGTAATCCTCCCGTGTACGCGGCGGTTTTGGCCGAAGCTGCTAGATGAATTGGATTTACGTGCGTATATTAGAGAGCGTGTGCGAGAGCTTCTGACGTGGATATTTTACCATCAATTATTATTCTCCCGAAATAATATTGCTGCTTTCCTACTTTTTTATGAAAATTTTATTTTTTATAATGTAAAAATATCTGCATTTCTTGTTTAACACTTATTTGAATACTGTTTCATAAATGAAATTGGAAGCAATAAATCATTTCGAAATGGTCAAAGTAACTGATAAAAATTAAGTAGAAATTCGTGTATGATGATCCTTCTAGACTCCAATAATGCGATGTGTATGAGTCATGCAAATTTGTTTCAACCGATGATGTAGCTACATAAATTAAATTATTACAATTCATAATTTTCATATTTCTTATTAATTATCGTCAAATAATAATTTATGAAAATAAACTTAAAATTAATTATTCAATATTTAAAATTGGAAATCAATCATATACTTTATTTGAGTCAGTAAGATTTCTATAATTTTTAAATAAATTCGTGAAATTTTTTTAGAATTTTATATACAACAATCAATAAGTTTTTAATAAAAAGTTGTCATTGTTAAACGTAACGCAACAGTTTATTTTTACGCCGCTCTTATAACTGAAATTTAGACGTTCAATGAAATCATCGATTGGAGAACACTTTTGGCACTATTATACACTTAAAATTCTAAATTTCACTTAATCTAACGACAATTTCAAATTTTCCTCGTAAACATTCCCTTAAAGTATTAAAAAGAAAGGAATAATACAAATTTTCGTAAAGAAAAAAAATGTCCTATGTTGCCAAATTGTAGGCTCAGCCTCAGCAGCGGCGGTGTGGTAGGGTCGTGAAATAATAAAGCACCAGTGCGTGTCGACTGCGTATACAGGTATACACATCGGCAGCACGATCGAGAGCACAGCACAGCAGAGTAGCGACAGCAGCAGCAGCAGTCAGCAACTCCGTGTGAGCGAGACGGACGTATGGTTAATCGTATACGCACCGATGTGGCGTGCAGTGGCTAGGAACATTTAGACTCTTCAGTGTAGCGCATTCGAACGGAGGAGAAAGTGTGCGAGTGAGACAGTGAGAAAAACAGCTGATGCTGTGCAAGCCACGCTGGCGTCATGTCACGATCCAAGCAAATCGTAAGTTATCAGTTATGATCTTTAGGGTCTTCGCAGTGCATCGGGAGTGAATTTTGTCGGCTGGTGATGAGAAATTCTTGATTTCGGAAAAGAATCGCGCGTGTCATCGAGAGCAAGACGCACGGTTGCTTGGGGAAACAAAGCGACCCGAAAGTCACTAGGGTGCTGTCGCGGTGGGGGCCCCGCACACGACTCTGGCTTTTTAAAGAGCCTCCGAGTGACACTGGCACTTGAAACGCGAACGCATCAATTTGGTTTCGACTCGATTGCCGACGACTCAATGCTTTGATTTCGAATTTTACACTGCAAAATGGTACGGGATGTTGTCGCGCGATTTTTCTCGTTAACGGGTTTTGAATAACATCAAGGGGGGCAAAATCATTGACTTTTGAAAATCGGAGCAAGGACTGTTTGGAGTGACTACTCTACAGAGGCTCAGATTTTCTTTGTGTTTTTGTTCTGTTTTTTTGGTTGAATATTAGTAAGTTGATCTCATACAATGGTGAAGTCTGACCATGTGGATTTTTTGCAGATGCTACGCGTACAATCTGCTGAAGGCACAAAGAGGATTGAGGTCCAGCCTTCTGATACTATCACCAAGCTTTTTGAAAAGGTACGTATGTTGACATTTTGGTAGTTTTTTGAGAATTAAGTAAAAAAACATAGGTAATATTGCTAAAACGTTCACAGCAGTTTCTATTGCATATGAAAAACAATTTTTTAAATGATTCATATTTCAAAGATTTGTATGAAATGAATGTTTTCAAAATTTTCAGTAAATAAGAATTATTTTACTTTATTTTATGTTTATAATTATTTCTTAGAGTGATAAGTACAAGAAACTATTATAAACGAAAAGTAGAATGAAAAATATCTTGTAAATTTCTTAAAATAAACCAATGTTTTGCTTTGATAAATTTGTATGTCAATTCTTTTCATTAATCATTTTCAACCAGAAATAATCTTATTTGTTAAATTATTTGGTAATTCTATACTACCTTAAAATTATTTCAATCACAAATTATAGATTTTTTATTATATTTATTACTCAAAACATAAAGTTTTGTTTTGTTTTGAAGAGGTTAATGGTTATGTGATAGGCACCAAACAATGAGAATTTGTGAAGAGTCATTGAGGTTATTTGAGTTTGCAAATAAAAATGAAATATTTTTATTATTTAGAGAAAAAAATACATAGAAATATAAGTATATGCAGTTTTATTAAAGTTTTCGTTTGAAAATAAACATGAAAAAAAATTTCATAATTTTTTATTAATAATTATTTATAATATTTTTTTGTTATTATATTAATAATGTAAATATGAAATGTCCTAGAAAGTTATGTTTTCTAGAGAGTAACAAATTTTAAATCATCCTATTTTTTACAGATTTATGATGCATTTGATTTACGAAGTTTTGGCTTTGGGCTTTATAAACAACGTAATAATAAAGATGAAATTGTATCCAGTCGCAGTAAGACCATTCAAGGAGTAGGATTAAAACATGGAGACATGTTGTATTTGGCACCAGTTAACGGTGCTGTACTTTGGGATACCCCTTCAACCAGCAGTGCCTCCAATGATTTATCCACAGGTATAACTAAATATCAACAAAGTATGTAACCTAAAAATTAAATCTTGGTAAAAAAAATATAAAACTTGGCGTTCAAGCCGTTTAATCAGTATATAAGAAACAAAAAGTTAAAATCTTTTTTTATTTTTAATATGAAACAAAAATAGTCATATTTTATCATTATTATTCATCTATGATTGATTATGCCAACTCATGTTATAAGGTGTATAATCAAGAATACATATGACGAAATTTTATTGAAGATTTTTTACAAATGCTTTAAAATTCAATTTTGAATAATGGTTTGACCATTATTATTATTATTATTTTAAACTACAAAGATACAATTTCTATCATATGCAATTTCTTAAGTATCTTCATTTAGTAAAAAACTAATCATTTTATAGAACCAATGGATGTTACTCCAAGTACCAGTAAAGGATCTCAAGGACAACAACAGATACAACAACCACAAGTCAATCATTCAAGTGGACATTCTTTACGACCACTTTCCAATATAGTTGAAGATGAAGTTGATCAGCAATTATGGAAACAGAATGGAAAAATACAAAGAAAACGAGATGAAAAGTTGTGAGTATTAAATTTAGAATAAATGAAAAGTTAATGATTATTTTACAGTTTGAACCTATATTTATATATTTTTTATAAAATTTTACAGTTGTAGACATGGCACAAATGCTTGCTGTGTACATTGTTCACCATTGGAACCCTTTGATGAGGAGTATCTCAAAGAACAAAATATAAAACACATGTCATTTCATACTTATTTAAGAAAACAAACAGCTGGTGTAGATAGGTAAATGAATGAAGAAAAATATAAAATCATTTAAATTTTATTATCATTGAAAATATTAATATTTTTTGCGTTGACTTACAGAGGCAAATTTCTACAGTTAGAAGATATTAGTTGTCGCATAAAAACTGGTTGTAAAGATCATCCACCATGGCCTAAGGGTATTTGCAGTAAATGCCAGCCTAATGCCATAACTCTTAACCGCCAACATTATCGTCATGTTGATAATGTTATGTTTGAAAATGCTTCTTTGGTTGAACGATTTTTAAATTATTGGCGTATCACTGGTCATCAACGTATTGGCTATTTATACGGTAGATATGAGATACATACTGATGTACCTTTGGGTATTAGAGCTGTTGTAGCTGCTATTTATGAACCACCACAGGTGAGTCATCTCATATGTAATATATGAAAATATTTACTTCATAAAACATAAATGATCATATTTATCATTAAATCAATCAAATAATATTAAATGTTTTCAGGAAAGTACAAGAGATTCTATAGTTCTCTTGCCAGATGAAAAAGAAGCTCTTGTAGATGAAATAGCCCAATCCTTAAATTTGAAAAAAGTTGGATGGATTTTTACTGATTTAATAGCTGATGATATTAAAAAGGGCACAGTAAGTGTATTTTATTACTATATATTACTGGAGTTGTGCTTGTTACTTAATTTATTCTTTTTTCTTTTTCAAGGTAAAGCACGTAAGAAATGTTGAAAGTCACTTTTTATCTGCACAAGAATGTATTATGGCTGGTCATATACAAAATAAACTTCCTAATCCTTGTCGTTTTTCACCAAATGGATACTTTGGTTCAAAAGCAGTAACTGTTTGTGTCACTGGTAAGACTTAGGGATACTCACTTTAAATTGATTTCTTAAGTTACTGATTTATTCACTTATAAATATCATTTACGTTTTAAGGTGATAACAAAAACCAAGTACATATGGAAGGATATCAAGTAACAAATCAATGTATGGCATTAGTACGCGATGGATGTTTAGTGCCAACAAAAGATATACCAGAACTAGGTTACGTTGTTGAATCAACAGATAAACAATATGTTCCAGACGTCTACTACAAGGTAAGATTTCTTATATTAATAAAATATATTCATTGCACTTGTGTTTTCAATGCGTACAAATTTATATAATTTCTCATAGACTTAGTAATTGATAATTATAAATAATGCGTTATTTACAAGCCAAATTGATAATTTCTTCTAGTTCTTATATTTATTATTAACTTTAAATTAATAATTTTTTTTTTCTTCACAATTTATTATAAAGAAAAAATGATGTCTAATAAAAGCTTAGTATTAATTAATCAAGGGAATTCCATAAATACTATTTTCTATAAACTTCTGCATCTTTATCAATTTAAATTTTAAAACATTTTCCATTTCTAAAATGGTACAAAAGGTATTTGAAAAATTATTTTGAAGAACATGCAATTTAATATTTTGAACAATCATTAAATTTTCTAGTTTTTGAATTCAGTCATAATAGCAATGACAATTTTTCTAAAACAAGTGCAAAAAATATGTTTTATACTAATATGCATGTAAAATATTGTTTACTCCAATTTTTGAAAAAGTAGTTATTTCCTTTCATTTTTGCTACGAACTCCAAGATTTATTTATCTAAAGTAATCGTAAAATTAAATTTCAATAAGTAATTTTTATTCTGAAATTCTTAAAGGAAAATGGGTAGGTAGGTTTGTGAAAGAATAAGACAGTTTTGTTTGCACGAAGAAATGAATTCATAACTGAAAATTGACGATCTAAAAGTACATTAACTTGGGTAACGAGCGTACACTTGAATCGCAATTAAATAACTAATTCGTACCGAATATGCGCTCCTCCGGCGTTCACGCGTTAGCCCATGGAGAAGTAGACCCAAAGTCGTTGGGTCAGGAACAAAAAGAACGTAATAAATGTTTACGGCCCTCGTATACTCTCGTGTTTCGTCAGAGAGTAAAAAAATCAATCAAATTTCCCTTTTTGCGTTTTCGTATTTCAGGAAAAAAAACGGAAATACAGTGTAAAGTAAAGCTCATCGCAGTTTGTTTCGCTTTTCGTTCGTACATAGTATACTTGGTTTCATTTTTATTCATCGCAAATATATTTTCGCGCGTCCCCATTCGAGAATAGGAATATCGGTGATTCTTGTGTATGTGTGTGTATGTTTGTGTTTTTCTTCGGTAAGAGGGAAAAAACGGTTTCGAAATCGCGTCTTTTTTTATTACAAGCTATGCGTTGTTGCCTCGTCAACTTCATAAAAATATATATACAGGTGGCTTATACTCCCGGTTTCACATTTGTCTTAAGTGTCGTTTCTTAATTCTTTTGTTTACTTTTGTTGTGATAAAGAGAACTCATGTTTAATTTTTCTCCTTCTTTTTTTTTATTTAATCGTCATTTTTTTTTAATACAACTTCGTACGTAGTTACGATATTTCGTCGTTAAACGCGTATATTTTGTTTCGTGTCTTACAATATGAAAACCGAAATCAAGAAGAGAAACTTATCGTTCGAGCAACGCTTGCATTTGTTATTTATTTATATTTTTTTATACGGATTCTTTTTTTTCATAAATTCGCTTACGCTTTGCTCGCGCGCGCGCTCTTGCACAATTACACACGTTTTATCGGCTAAATAGCGCAGCAAGCGCGCTTTTACACACATCATTATATTATCCATCAACGAGACGAACGAACGAACGAGCGAGCGCGCGCGTTCTTTCAATAATGTACTCGCACGCGCGCGACTCTTGGAAAGTGAAGAGATGCGTAATCGGTCGCACATTTTGCGCCGCATAACACATACGCGCGCGCGCGCGAGCGATACACAATTATCATTTAGTCAGATACACAATTAACAGCGTTAAAACTTTTAAGTTCAACATCGAATGAGGTTCTCTTCTTTAGAAGGCATTCTCTCGTGACGATATCTGTCCTGTTTTTTTTTCTCCCTCGTTTTTTTTTCTTTTTTGCTACGGCTAATCTCGACGAGAATATGCTTGTATCGATACGTTTTTTTTTCTTACGGAAACGAAGCCACCTTAGAAGTTGTCTTGAGATAGAAAAAAATTTGTGTGTATATTTATATCAACTTTTCGACCATTTATACGCCCTGTACCACCCACTGAACTTCGCGCGATCGTGAAAAAGACGTGTTTGTTTTTACGTGGACAAGATAGTTTGCTCCGTCACTTTTTTCTCTTTACATTTTTTAAACTTAAAATTTTATTGGAAGACTATCTTACGGAATGTTAAGGAAAAAACTCGACCAACTTTCTCTACTGAATTCGGCCGCGAGACCGATGTTTACGGTGAGGCTTTTTGTTTCGAAAAAGCAAGCTAAAGAAAGTGATTTTTGTTTTTTCATGTTATGATATATACGAGAGGACTTCGCGCGTCTCTTTCACAATCGTCGAGCGTTGCTATTCGTTCCAACTTCATGTTTCGGCGCTTTCTTCGCAACAATATCGATAAACGTTCATATCTCCCAAGACTTTGCTTAAGGTGGCTCGTCGTGTATTTCGCTTATAATAGTTACAATCGTTTAAACGCGTTCTGTGGATACGTAATACACAGTAGTAGTTAGGTAGTGTAGCAGTATAGTATCTGTCTCGCTTTCTCTCTCTCTTTTTTATTTTTTTTCACCCTAAAACGCAGCATACTCGTGTATAATAATGTGTGTGGCAATTTTTTTTCACAATGTGTACGCTTTATCTCACGCATTTGTAATTACTTGTACAATATTTTCTTTTTTGTCATTTTTTTATCGTATTTCGTGGTGTATAGTACAGTAACGATGGGATTTACGAGGATTTACATATGAGTAGCACATAACATATTACATAATCGTAGTATTTTCGATATACAGCATCGAGGAATGATTCCGTTAAATACACAGACTTTTCGTACACGTGCGTCTGTATTATTCATTCATTTTTTTTTATTTATTTTACGCTCTCCCACCGAGAAAAAACACTCGCTTCCCTTAAAAAAAATCTTTTGTCCTATTCTACGCGTCGCCGCAAAATTTTCTCAATTGCATTATTTCACTCTCTCGACGAGGAGGCGTGCGTGAAAAAAAAACACTACCAGCTCAAGGGTTCGTTTATTTGCGCGTACAATCTCCTGCATATACGTATACCTTTTCGCATCGCTCGCACCTATATTCCTATACTAAACGCATAAACACACTTGCGTAAAACATGCACTCTAAAGACACACGATATAATTTTTTTTCGTTTTTCTCAATTAACTTCGTGGTTCGTTTCTCGAAAACCAACACGGCATTGTGTATAGTTTCTTTTTCTCTTTCTATCTCTCCCTTTCTGCTCTAATTCTGCTTTAGGCCTTACTTTTGCTCGTGTGTAATTTTTCGTATATACCACACTTGGCTTTATAATTCCCGAGCGCGGTGTTTGAGATCTACAAACTTCTTCGTTTTCTATAACTTGCTGCGTTATTACCGCGTGACTGTATTTTTTTTCTTCTCTTTCTTAAATCACTGCTCAAATACGCGCTTACAACATTATAGAGGCTCGCTGCTAGTTTAATGGAGAGCAAAACTAGATCGAGAGCTGATCGGGTAGGGATATACGCTTTGTTTTTCTCTTTTAATCATTCGGGTTCGGTTCGTCATTCTCGCGTTCGCGCGCGTTTTTTTTCTCTAACTAAATTACGCACTATTCCGCTGCGTAATGTGATCACATTAATACAATATACTTAATATTATACGATCTCCCTTGGCGGTCTCTCAATCCGCGTCTTGCCTCTGGAAGGATACACGAGCATATGTATTATTTGTTATTTATCGGCATTATTTTTTTTTTCTTCCTTAAATCTCTCCGTCTCCTCGGACTCTCCACGCCGAGCCACGCGCAAATTGCATTCTTCGGCCAAAAAACATACAAGTCCTGTCTAAAAATATATATAATATATATGTATATATATATTTTGTATATATGTGTGTGTGCTCGATCGCCCCCGGTGTATATTTTTTTTTACTTCGTTTACAATAGTCATCTTAATAATTCATATTAATCCCCCACACTTGCACGTGTCGTGGCTAACGATTAACTTCTACGGGTAGCGTTTTCTTTTTTAATATTTTTACTCAATACAATTACCGTATTAGACATGAGAACATTCCGTTACGTCGAAGCCAAAATTTATCATTTAAATTTAATTACCCAAAGTAATTAAGTTATTTTATCGTCAAGATACTGTAAATTGTATACTATGTTATTTTATTTTTATTTAGGACAGGCAAAAAGATTTTTTCACAAATAGAATTATTAAATGAAACATTTAGTCAAGACATTTAAAATTTTGCATGCCAAAGTTAATTTATTCAACTGAACTTTGAATGCTGCATTTATTTTTTTCATTTGCTTGTAAATGGTTAGAAAAATAATAAGCTTTTTATTTAATTTCATGTTCTTTTTATATTATGTCAATTGTTATTAGTCGCTTAATAACAATAACTCAGATTTTAACAAATATTCGCATTCGAGTAACAAAAATGTCCGCATCCAGCCGCGTTTTGCATCAATCTAACGCACGATTTTTCAATATTTTTTTTAATCTTTTTTCTGCGTTATTAACTTTAAGTTACATTTCAACTATTACGTGTCTTCTGTGTATAATTCCAATATACACATACGATAGCGAAAATAAACCTCGGATCTGAACGCGTTAGATTTTTCTCTCCCCTTTTCCTCTCATCGTCATCATCTAAAACAATTTACCGCATTTTTTTCTAACTAGGAGTCGCATCGTTTTGAGGTACGTGTATATGCGTCGGTCCAAAAAATGTTCGCATCGCTCGCGTTTAGACAAGAGTTTGTTTATTTTATCTTCATATTCCGCCCCCCACACGCTTCAAAAAGTGTATAATATGCGTATATATGCGCGTACGTTTGTGTATATATGTATCGTATTTTTTTTCTTTAAATCGTTACAATAGAGCTTGACTCGCTTTCATTAGGAAAATATCGATATTTGTTATCTACTATCGTCATCTCAATAATTACGTCTTTTGTTTCAATAATCCGTCGATTTCTCCGATATCATTTGTTTTTCATCAATCTTTCTCGTTAAACTCGTTCACGCATTAAAAATAGATTTCAACCTCTTTAGAGACTCTCTAAACGTTTAAATACTCGCGAACATTATTTTCATCAATCGTAACTTACGAAAAAATGGACTCATCATCTTCGTTATTCCCCCAGTATCCCATCAATCGACAATAATAATTCGACAAATACGGCACGCGCGCAAATTACACGGAAATATTTCGAAAAAACATCATCGCCCCTACATATCCTTCGTTAAATCGTCATCATCGCCATCTTATCAATAATCGCCTTGTATATAGAAACGCATCGTCTCCATCATCACCATCATTTTACGAAAAAAGTAAAGAAAAAAAAAAGTAGTTAGAAGATAGAAGAAAAAGGACTTCTAAAACGCGAAGGCCTCGTCGTCGTGTTCGTGGTAGTCGTCGCGGTCGTGTACGAGCCTTCGTTACAGCTTGCCGCACTTGGTGATCTGAATGGTCTTGGTCGGTTTGCCAGTTTGATCGCCAAATGTCGAGATCTTCTCAACGAGGTCGAGGCCCTCAACGACGTGGCCAAAGATGCCGGTGAAGCCTCTCATCTCCTGCAGTATTATGCGAAACTGCGAGCCTACCATGCCGAGATTGTCGTGTCTCTTCTGCGTTCTACGCATGCCCACGGCGCCGCGTACCGCCGGGAACTTAGTATCGTCCGGCATGAAGTACCCATCCTCGAAGATGCTCCTGCCGCCACGGCCGTTGTTCAGTTCGAAGTCACCGGTTATTACGCTCTCGCCCTCCCAGCACTGGAAGATCGTACAGCCCTTGTAGCCGAGCCCGGCCTCGCCAGTAGCCAGCACGCTAAAGTTCTTGGCCATTTTCGGTGCTGCATCCGGTCTCACCTCGATCACGATTCTGCCGTGCGGCGAGCCGTTCACCTCGATGTTGAAATAGTACATAGGGTATGGGCTCGATGGCCCCCTAAGATTGGACGGTGGCTGCTGCGGCGAGTGGACCGTGACGAGGTTCGTGTTATTTGTAACAACAGCCGCTGCCTCAGCTGGGCTCATGAAGCCCGTGGCGGTCTGCTGAAGCATCGTGTTCGGCGCCACCGCTACAGTCGGCTTCACGGACGGCGAGCCCGGGGCTATGAGCAGCTGCTGTTGCTGCTGCTGCTGCGCCTGTACGGGCTGCGGCTGCACAGGCGGTTGTTGCTGCGGCTGGGGCTGTACCGGCTGCTGCTGGGGCTGAGGCTGGGGCGGCGGAGGCGCGGCCGCCGGGGCCACGTGCACGGCTGCCGCTACTTGGGGCGCTATGTGGTGATACTCGATCGAGCCGTTCTGCAAGTGCTGCTGCTTGCTCACGACGTGCCTCGAGTATAGTTGGGACATACAGTAATTGGCGAGGAAGAGGATGGGGTTCTGCGAGGCCGCTATGTGATTGAGGCGACCGCCGTTGCCTGGCGGCTGGGCGACGAGGGGCTCACCCGAGTGAATGCCCGCGACGGCCTGCTTGAGGAGCGCGAAATCGAACACGACGCCGGAATTGCCTATGAGATCGTCTAACTGGCACTGGAGCATCATCTCCTGATACTTGGTCTGTAGCCTCTGCTTTTCAAGCATGAGCTCGGAGTGCAAGGAGTAGATGTCGCCCGGGCCGTCCGACATCTGCAGCGACGTTTTAGCCTTGCCGAGGGTTTCGCGCGCGTCCGTTATTTCGGGAAAGTGGCTCCAGCCGTTCTGCAAGTCCGTTTCCACGTGGGTCTTGAGGGTTACGCAGGCCTCGAGGACCTTGATGAGGAAGTCGCGCTGCTGCATCGCCAGCCGTTGGATCTCCGCCGACAACTTGCCCATCGCCGCTAATTCCAATTGAACCTGTGGCAAAAATTCCGATTCGTGATTGTTTATCCTGGATCTCCGCATCTTTGATATATCTTCAGATTGGCTGATCAATGATATTAGCAATGGAAACAAGAAAATGATCATTTATAACTTACATCTGACATGAGTTGTTCTTTGGCATCAGTCTGTGATTTGATCTGGTGGCCGGGATGTTCTTGCGGTGTCGCGCAAGCTCGGCAGAGCGCCGTGCAACAAGTCCCGCACCAAAGCGCGAGCGGCATTCCATGGGTATGGCAATTCTCGCTCTACAGTGATGGAAACAGAAAAAAGAAAAAAAAAAAAACGGGATTAATTAAAACCTTTCGCGTCGTTCGCGCGCTTCGACTCCACGCGTCTCCCCTCTCTTTAATTGCTAATACGAACGAGAGGTGCAAATTCTTTATCTCTCTCTATCTTTCTCTTTCACGCGTGGGGCAAGAGTCCTGCTGACCTTACATCATAATCTCATTGCCGCGTGCAAAACCTCTCGTCCGCTATGGCTTCGCACTTGTAGCGTTCATTATCTTGCTCTTTTTGCGCGACGACCCGAGCATTTCATGTAGAAAATTGAGACGGAATTGCACATTCACGCAGAAAATGACCTTTTCCCTGTTTATCGCTCGGTCAGGAGTATTAGCATTAAATGCATTATTTTCTTTTACATTTAAAGACTTGGAAAATTGTGTCTTCATTGCACATAATAAGTTATAAACAATGAATTCTATTACTTGTTGTGCTTGAACAAAAGGTGAAAATATGTTTGATATTTGCATTTAGAGAGTCAAATATATGTAATTGTCAAATGTCAGTTTATTATATAAGTGATAGTGATTAAGCTTCGTTTTATGTAATTATTTTAATGAATTAATATTTAAGTAAAATGATTGTTACACAAAGAAGCTTGAATATAAATCACTCCATTAATTTACTTGAAGTTCAGCATTCATTTAAAATTATAACATTCTGAATAAAAAATGCATACTTTTACTGTGAAATTTCTTGTAATAGTAAGAATGTTGTTAATAAGTTAAGTTTGAAGGCCATAGTTACAGTTTCATAAGCACAATATTTACTCATGACACATATTTTAGACGTTTAATGATTTTATCTATTGTTATAGCACAAGCAAGAAATCTCTTTTATGTATATATTTATCAATAACTGTCTTTATATTCCCTAAAATCATTATTTTACTTCAAAAATCAATATTCATCATTTGACCATAGAAATTGCTTCACAGCTTTCACAAACAGATGACTGCTTTTCTTCTTACAAACCTAGAGTTGCAAAATTAAAATGTCATTCTGTACCTTTCTCTCCTTTTCACTCTGTTTTGGAGCAACATTGTTCTGTGTTATATTGAGGCGGGAGAAATTGTTAGCTAATGCTAGGAGTGGTGAGTACGTCGGCAAGGCATCAGGCCCCTGGTCACCCAGTTCTGTTCTCTTCCAGCAGTGGGCACAGAACAGCTCGCGCCCTTTGAGCAGATTGTTTTCTATGCAGCGCAAACAAAAGTAGTGCTTGCAGCTGAGAAACTTTGGGCACTGCTCTGTATCGTTGTACTTTTGTTTGCAGTAGCTGCACAGCGTCAGCTCCTCTAGGTCTGTCAAAACGTTTGGATCCAGCATCTAGGAATTTAGAAAATTAAAATTTTGTATTATTAAGCTGTTATTAATTTAAATAATTCTAAGATGTTATTCTTTCATAGTTCAGTATAATTGTATACTTGAAAATTTTCACAGTAAAATCAAGTGTTATGGTCAGACTAGTTAGGTCTATTTTGATGACTTATAAAGTCAGTTATTATGTTTTCATTTATGATTCTGAGAAAAGAGCAGAGTCTAAAATTATACCAGCAAAACTCACGGATTAGTTAATCAAGTATGATTCACATGATACTGAACTACTCAAGAAACGCAAAACTTATCAAATTAAGAGATAATCGCGTAATTAAACAACACTATGCGACACGATTTATCGACTGCACCAATTTCTTAACGAACGAAACGCTGAAGAAAATCTCAACCACGAAACCTCGTGTTACACAGTTACACACTTTCCATTCCAAACGAACAAAAAAGAAACACAAAGTCACAGGGGACAGAAATCGTGCAGTAGGTATACACGCTCTAGCGTCGTCTCTCTCTTCGATCGCGGGAAAACCGACGCTCGAAGGCGAGACATAGAGAAAGGCGGAGGAAAAACCACGCTCATGCACGCCGGGACGTTTGCAAGCGTCGTCCCTTCGCCGCCGTGTATATAATACGATCGGCGCGGCGCGTGAATATATACGTTATGCAACGACGAGAAACCGCGAGAGAGTAAGAATAGTAGGGGGGCAGAGAGAAACACACTCATACAGACACAGTCACTCACGATTTCAGAATACGCAAATTTCATAATTTTCGGAATTACGAAAGCGAGTGGCTTATCGGGCACAGGACATCTTCGCACGCAAAATTATATTATGGAAAGCTCCGAACCTGGGCCGCTGCCTGGGCGTACGTTGGCGAACCGGAGAACCGCACCATCTTGTCGCAGAAAATTCAACTGTATACTGTTTACACAAACACGCCCGCGCGTCCGCACGAGAGAGAGTGAAACGTGCGACGAGCGAACCACGACGCGTTCCACAACAGAACTGTGCGAAGGAGAGAGGAGAGAGCGTCTCGAAACTATACCTACTCGAGCGGCGGTGCGCTCGGGAATGACATTTTGCGGCGGCTAGGCAACGACGCCGGGGCACGCATGCGCTCGAAATCCCGCCAAAAGCCTCTGCCGAGCCAGCGAGCGGTGAGCGGCGAGAGAAGGATAAAAAATCGATGTATGCGCTCGAGCGCGGCGGCGGTGGCAGAGCGGCGGCGAAAAAAGCGAATCGAACGCTCTCCCTCTCTCTGTCTCACGCATATATACTCTAGGTACACAGAGCCTCCGGGTTTCTGGATAATATTCTCTCTCTGTCTCTTTCGCTGGCTCGCTTATCGCCAACCGAGAGGAGAAACTGGAACGCCACGGGGCGCGAAAGAGGAAACAACACGGCGCACCAGCGCGGGAAGAGAGCTTTCTCTCTCACGCGCGCGTCCCCCTCCCGCGCACGTATGTACCTACGCGCGCTCTTGTCGCCGTTATTACGTACGCGAGAAGCCTCAACGTCTTTTCCCGATTTACTGCGCGCGGGCTGTACGAACGTTAACTCCTAAAGACGACTCGCCGTCGCGTATTACCGTGAGGCGGGAGAGCTCTGTGTTCGCGCGCACAGTGTTCTCTATCTCTCTTTCACTGCTGCGACGATGGCCTTGGCAGTAGTAGTAGCGGCGCTGCTGCTGCTGCTACTAGCCGCGTCCTCCTCGTCGTGGTCGTTCTCTGTCTAGCTCCACCGCCTCCTGCTGCTGACGCCGCCACCACTGTCGTCCTCTTCGTCGTCACCGTCGTCGGCATTCGGGCCTCGGATGCACTGGACTCGGTGCTCGGCGAGAGGAGAGAAAAAGTGAGGTGTACACACGCGCGCGCGTCCCTCCGGCCGTGTGCGACACAACTACTGCTCTCTGAGTGGTGCGCCTCCGCTCTTTCTCTCGCTGGCTCGCTCGCTAGCGGCTCCCTCGACTCGGCTCGTAACGAAGCGCGAGCCGAGCGCACGCAGACGAGGAGCGAGAGAGGGAGAGAAAGAGCGAGAGACGGGTGCTATATAGTGATTTTCGCTCGGTGTTTATCTTTTTGGGGGAGTCTCGTGACGGTCCCTGACCGTCGCACTGCGTCGAGATAAGTGAACGTATAGTTGACTCTTCCATACACGTATACACATATGTACACTCTCTCTGCTGGCGCGCAGTGGTCGAGCTGCTTGCCAAATTTTTCTCAGGCGCAGTGTGTCCGATGACACTTCGAAATTCACCTCTCACTGCCTGTGTACACAATGCGGGTATTCTTTGTTCGACCGGAGTTCTTTACGCGTTCGGTCGGCTCGCGGCGACGTGAAAATTTCCAATTTTAGAGCGAATCGATCGGACTTAATGATCAACGCTACTTATAAACAGGCGCGTGAACGAGTCGGATTTTGGCTTCGATTTGCCCGCGGCATATTTTTAGGACCGTGCGCCCCTTCATATAACTCAATCTATCATTAGCTATTAAAGTATAATATAAACGCGTAGCGCGAGAAGATAAAACAACAACTTGCTCCAAAACCTATACAAGAGTGCGAGGGAACCGGAAACCTTCTCGGAACAAAGAAACAGAGGATATTTCGAGCTGTAGTCGATCGCCCATTGTTTTCGAAAACACTTCGCCCCCCAGACAACCTCCTCCTTTTCTCCTCTAACATAACAACAGGCCCCCTCCACCCTCCTGCTCCGAAATATCAACAACCACCTTCTTCGAAAAACAATATCTCTCCCACCAACTCTGCAGCCACCGAATTACCTCGCGTCTCATGACGGTCACACAGCCCAACAAACGCTCATCGTCTCAGCATTCTGGAAAATTACCGCCGAGACCCCGTGCTGTGTGACCGTTGCCTGACGCGGCGCTCATACCGAGATAGTAGTATATGATATTACCCGTCTCGCTTCCTCCCCTGCGGTTTTCGTATATATACCTGCGAAGGGAGCACGCTTACGAAAGGGGAGAGGGGCGGGAGGGGGGGTCGAAAGTACACTCGTCGGCTCGTCCTACTCGGCGGCTGCGGTGGTCCTCTCCTGCGAGGCGGCACGCAGGCGAGAAAACAAGAACAACACGAAGCAGAAGAGAGGGAGAGAGAAAGAGCGAAATTCGCCTTTTGGAGACAGAGAGAACATGCACGCGCGCGCGTTCGCTACTTGTGCCACATCACGACGTTTGTCGTCGTCGCCCCCCACAAATCTACAAACGCTCGCGCGTTCTCTCTCCCTCTCTCGTTGCTGTTTTTACGCAGGAATACATGGCGGGACAGCGAGGCGAGAACGACAGCACTGTACGGGCTATCTGTCTCTCTCCCTCTGCGCAGCACATAGCGCACAGAACACACTAACAAACTAACCACTGCAACTGGCATGGCGCCGCAGCCAGCGACTCTTCGACCTGCTGCAGGCTTCCCCTACTACCCCGTTGACGACGGTGTTCCACGCGATGGCACTCCTGCTGACGATGATTCTAGTGCTGCTGTTGCTGCTATTGCTGGTCCTCCGTTTTGACGCGCGCGCGAACGGCCCGCGATACGCACGATAATTCCTGAGGACGCACCACTACTGCCGAACACACTCTTCGAGAGCGCGCGCGCGCGCGGCCGGCGAGCGCTCGCGCTCTTTCTCTTTCTCTCTCTCAAATCGCGCTTATCTCCTCGCTCTCTCTTCTCTTGTGTTGCGAGGAGCGCGCGGCGCCTGCGCGCTTATAATATGCTTTTTTCCCTCCTCCGTATGTATGTGCGCGTCGTCGCTGTCTATTCACTTGCAAGCGGCGTGCGGCAATGATGAAGATGATAATGTATGTACTTGTAATGTAACAATAACAGCGGCGACTGTACGGTGCTGGCTGCTGCTACTGCATGTATTATACTGTATAGCGTCGCACTGCTGCACTCTATACACGCGTGCGATGATGATCCATAAAAGGAATATAAGATGCGGTGCCGGAGAAAAAGAGAGAAAAGAAAGAGAGCGACGCGACGACAGACGGTTTGTGCGTGTGTATATATATGTACGTGCTGCGTTGAGAGACGCGCGCGCGGGACACCGGCGAGCGACCGATACACACCACGAGAACGCAACAGCAGCACGCGGAGGCGCGCTCGACGATGCAAACAACGAGCGGCTGGGTTGGCACGTACGCAGAGACATCTGCTGGGAAAGGATATAGGTGGTGGACGAAGGTTGTGTGTAGGTGTGGAGCCGGGGGGAGAACGCGCGGGGAATTGGAATGCACTGCTCCGAATTTGAATTTTGGAGCAAGAGGTGTGGAGTGCGAGGATTGAGGAGGGATAAATAATAATTTCGTAGGTTTTTCCGTTAATTTTTATGATTCACTTCGTAAAATAAGTTAGATATTACATTAAATTCAATGAAATTAGAAATTCAATAATTAACTATTTAACTTCATGTATCAGTTGTTTGTGTGAATTAACAAAGTATTTCTATTTTTCAGGAAAAAGATACGTATGGCAATGAAGTGTCAAGATTGGCTAGACCACTGCCTGTTGAGTACTTATTGGTTGATATTCCTGCATCTACACCATTGACACCTCTTTTTACTTTTTATGGCAATGATAACGTCACTCCGTTCCCTGTTGAAAACAGGTAATTCTTTAGTTCAGATAATAAATATATGATACTTAAAATTTGAATGCAATATATAACGCTGAAAATAAATTTCATGTTTTAGGTTGGTTGATGGCCAAGTTCAAGAGTTCAGTTCCTTGTGCACTTATATGCAACAATTCAGTCCTGATCAGTTCCTTGAGGCTATATCAGACTTTCATCTACTTATATTTATTGCCTGTATGGATATGCTACCACTAAAGGTAATTTAATTTAGAGAAATTTTAGTAAAAATTAAATAAAAATCTAAATGTAGTATAAATTATTATATATTAATTCATTACTTCTACTTTATAGAATCACATGGGCCCATTATTGGAGGCAATTCGTACTAACAATCGTGAAAAGGCTAATGAATGGTCAAGTTCTGAACACTGGGCAACTGTTGAGCAATTAATCTCAGCAACATCATCTGCAGGCCCATCAAATCGTAGCACATTTTCTGGAGCTCATTCAATGGGATCCATAGCTAGCGGATCTGGTGTTGGTGGAGGAGCTGGATCTTCTGATAATTCAAGCGCTGAGCAAATCTCATGGACATGTTCATATTGTACTTTCCTGAATTCTCCGAATAAGAACACATGTGATATGTGTAGTTTACCGAGGTGAATTTGGACACTTGTATTTACTTTAGAGAAGATTCCAGTAAAAATTATTTACTAAATTTTTTAAATGTTTTGCTTTTGAAAGACAATATAAGTAGATTTTACATAATTTTAATAATATTATCATAATATTGAAAAAGAAAAAAATAAAAATATGCGTCACAGATTTTTATTGTACATCAAAAAACAATATTTTTTTTAACAAAATTAAACATTCATTTTACTGCACATCTTCTATTCAAGAATTTTTGTTTTGGTGCCTACAATTTCTTTATCATTTGCTTGTACAGGAATTGATGCATGCAGTATACTACTGAAAATTGTAGCCTGCTAGACGTGGACTAATAAATTATTATACCTAGCTTAACTTTTTTTAAACTGCTCAGAGTGCTTTTCTTAATCATTTCTCAATTTGGTTTGCTTAAAATGGATCAAATATTGTCTCTAAGATGCAGAATTTCATGTATTTTAGAATGCCGATGTAAATTTTCAATAAGATTAAGACAAGAAGACAGATCATAAAACAGCACACAGAGATGTATGCATCCAATGACGACTGACTACTGTTACTAGCCATTCAGCATTCTTATTGAAATTTTTATTAACAAGAAAAAAAACACGAAGAAGCAAGTAAAACTGTGATATGAGAAAAATTAAAGGCATCTCGTGCAAACATAGAATCAAGTACAAGGTTTACACAACCTTCAAATGTAATTTATTGTGTCGCTACAGATGTTTTGCAAAAAAAGAGTGATTTTTTTCATCTCTTGATTAATAATTAGTAAAAAGGAAAGATACATTAATACTGTGAAGTTCATGTAGGTGACAGTGAAAGGAAATAAGAAATTTTCAATTTAATATTTATTTTATTTACAAAAACCTCTCCCACATTTTTTATCCTTACAAAGCGTACAAAACTTATTACTTTAAACCTTTATCACTTATCCTGCTTATTATTGAGTCTAAAAGACTTGAAACTTTTAATTCTTCTTCACCCACTTTGTAAGTCTTTTTTATTGAAAGTAAATTTGAAAATTTTGATAATCTAGAAACTGGTATTCTTTCACCTTTTATAGATTCAAACACAAGTTTTTGCATGTGTTCTTTTTCTTCCTCATTGTGAACTAGAAGGACTAGAATACTAAGTGCATCATTAGATATTCCAAATGTTGACAATGATTGGGAGATATTTTTTGAAGGCGACAGACAGAAAATAATTTCTGTAAACAAACTTCTTGTAACCATTTGTCCATATTTTTCATTCAATGCAGCTTTGTTGGCAGCAACAGCAAGTTGTAAGAGGTCTAATACTAAATCGGATTTAACAATACAGCAAGGAAGCTCCTTATTTATAAGTTTTTGGTGAATTTCTTCAATGTTTTGTATGTCTTTATACAGGTAAACAGTAAGTGTTTTTTCGGTTAGTTCGTCCAACTTCAAAGTATATTCTTCCTCTCCACAATTATCCGTCATTTTCATTATTTTTTCACTTATTCTTTTTATATTTACAAAATACAGCTTTTAGAAAGTGTAATAAATGGAATAATTTTTCCTTCACGTACTTCATACGCTCGGCATGAACATCAAGAAATTTGAGGTTAGAAAAATCGTCTGCAAGTGTATCATGATCATTGACGAATCACGACAAATCACGAATAGTTCAAACAGTTCATTCAAATTCTCTTCGAACTCATAACTATATAAGGTTCTAATTATTATTAATGTTTTTAAGTCCCCTCATGTTATTATTCTAAAAACATAAAATTCTTTTATTTCAATGATATACAAATATTTAAACAATGACGCAATGTGTAATATATTCTTAATTAAATTCCACGTTCGTTTGTCATCCAAGAGTATTTCATTATTTAAAAACGAATTTCGTAATTGTGTTATTCATTATACTCATTATCGATTATAAAATATGAAAATTTTATTTAATTCTAGGTTAAATTCGTGTTTATTGGAATCATTTTTTAAAAATACAAAAAAAAATATTTAAACTTAATGAAAATTGCAGTTTGAAAAATTAATCACTGGTGAAGAGTTAAAAAAGAGCTAAAGTAAGAATTGAAATTTTGGAGCAAAAAATCTTTTTAATCCCTGTAGTAAATTATAAATGTTAATAACAGTTAATAACTTTTACAAAGTATTTAAAAATTTTTAGAACTATTTAAAACTGTTTATAAATGTTACAAAATGTATGATTTTGAACACATTTTTTCTAATTATAATACTTTGTAACAGTTTTAAACAGTTTCAAACCGTTTCAAATAATTTTAAATTTGATATATTTCAGGAAAATGTAATAATTAATAAATTATTATTATTATTAATAATTAATAATTATTTAATAGCCTCAATATTATAATCATACCGAATATGACGAAATTCAAAATGAAACTTGCGCTCTTATTGAATTTTTCCGAAAATTTGATGAAGAGCTTCTGGAAGATAGAAAAACCCTTTAAAATATTAATATTGTTCAAAAACACAATCCTATTACCGATAAAGTAGAAATCATCAAATACCTCGGCGAATTCCCTCCACCGCAACCTAACGTGTATCGTTACCATTCTCCTCCCCCCCGACTCCGGAATTTCCCATGACACTTCTCGTTTATGCTATCCGATCCACTATGTTCAGTATGTCGCGCGCAAGCCGTCTGTATAAACATGCCGGAGCCAGTTCTTCTGAAGGTATCCAAGAGCGTGGATGACTTCACGGTTGATTTTCACAAGGTAAAATTTGAAAAAAAAACATAATTTACGAAATGTTGATAACACAATGTCGTCGTGTAGAATGTGTCAAAAAGGTTCAAGGGTAATCTGGTGAGTTCGGCCCTCAGCGCTCATGCGGTGCTGTCGATGGCGGCCCTCGGTGCCGACGGCAAGACTGCTCGGAAGATGCGCGAGGCGTTGTACCTGTTGGACGACGATGCCGAGACGTGTCAAGGATTCAAAGCTCTTATCAACACTTTTAATGTAAGCTATCGTTAATTTCATTTTTTAAGCAAAACCCTAATTGATTCAACGGAAGAATTATTCGGAGAACCATAAGTACATGAAAAATTCTGATTGCGAATTATTTTGGAAACTTTGCAGAATGCTTCAGATGTAATCTTGAGGGTCGCAAACAAAATTTGTGTATCTGACGGTATAAGTATTAAAGACGAGTTCAAGTCAGCGATTAGTAATTCCTTTTACTCGGAATGTATTGAATTGGATTTTTCACAAATTCAAAGGTCTGCCGATATAATAAATCAATGGTGCGTGGAAAACACTGAGGGTAAAATTGAAGAGATTGTTGACGCTGGTAAATAAAATTAATGTTAAAATCTCTACATAAAGGAAGAATTTCATGTATTCTTATTGTTATATTTCTTACCTTTTTGTAGGAAGTTTGAGTAAGAGCACCGGGCTCATACTATTGAACGCGGTATATTTTAAGGGTAATTGGAAAAATAAATTCAACGAAAATTATACGAAACACAGACCTTTCCACCTCGATAAAGCAACGATCGTGGATGTTCCGATGATGTATATCCAAGATCACTTTTTCTATGTAAAATTGAAAGACGTCAAAGCCACGTGCATCGCACTTCCTTATGAGGTGCGTATTTAGACAAGTGAAAATTTTTACGAGAATGTATATTATAACATGTATTCTCATATTTTTAGAATGAAGACTTGGCAATGGTAATAGTCATTCCAAAAGACATTGATGGGTTAAAAAATGTAGAGAAAAATTTGAAGAAAACGAAGATCGATTATGAAAACTTAAATGGACATAAACAAGAAATGTACCTTCTGCTTCCAAAGTTCAAAATATCAACTACCATTGATCTAAATAAATCTCTAGAAGAGGTATGTTGTTTCTGTTTATAGATCTGAAAATGGTTCATCAAATGAAGACTTTTATAAATGTAAAATTATAATACGTTATTCTCGCAGATGGGTTTTTCCATAATCTTTACGGATAAATCGGACTTCAAAAATATTTCCGATCAACCGATGAAAGTTGGGAGTGTGATTCAAAAAGCATTTATCGAAGTAAATGAGGAAGGCACTGAAGCCGCCGCAGTTACAGGTAATAGCAAATGAATTTTTCAGTTTTTGTTTTTATTTTTTTCTCATTAATTTTAAATTTACTTCATTATTGACGCTCAAAAAATGTTCTTATATAGGTTTGGAATGTGTTAATCGTTGCGCCCGAATTGGACCGACGCCGATCAACGTAACTGTTGACAGACCGTTTTTGTATCGAATAGTCAGTATCAAATGCAAAGTGACGCTTTTCAGCGGTCATATTGTCAATCCCAGTGGCTATAAAAAATAATGTATTCATGTTAATATAATTTATTGTATCAAATCTAAAAACAGTATTTGCCTAATGTAAAACATTTTTATGAAATAGTAAATTATTTTTTATAAAATTAATAATGTTTTTTCTCTTATCCTTATCATTCTATGCTTATTATACTCAAGATTGATATATTTTAAATATTGATGATATCACAGTTATAAAACATTATTACGAATGTTGAAACAATATCGTTCATCATTCCAACTCATATTGTAATTTGATATTCTAAGAATTTATTTTTCGATCATTATCATTAAATTATCTTTTCTTTACACAAGAATGAGTTTTCTGCGAAAAATTCTTTTTATAAAGTTTCTATAAATACAAAAGGAAAAGTCAATATATAAGTAGCAATTATAATTTTAAATGTCTGTATAGCGTATAAGTACAGTTTGTTTTAGGAAATTATGACTAATACTGAATGAGAAGAAAACAATGTACTTAATTCTCTAAAAATTAAAACACTTCTTACGTTGAATTGTTCAAAATAGAATCAAACAAAACAACTTTCACACGCGTGTTGTGCATCGCCCATTACAAAACGAACAAATAATCCGAATCCGCGTTCGATACCCGGGAAAAACCGGCAACTTATTCATCAACTATATAATATACTTACAACGCATCCCTACTACTCTGACGCGGGCTTTCCCCTGTTCGAACCTTCGCCGCCGTCTGCCAGCTGATGTAACTCCGCAGTTGTTTTCGGGCTATTCACGAAGATTCAGCAGCAGCCATGGCGCAGCTGCCGAACATGACGTGTGTCGATGCGTCGAAATGTGTGGAGGATTTTACACCTAATTTTCATAAGGTAAGTTTATAAAATGAAAATTTTTACGATTTTTTTATTATGAAAGAATTCTATATTTTTATCCTGTGGTGTCAGTAAAGATCATGTGAAATCGGTGTCTCACGATATTTTCATTTTGTTTCGGCGTTTCTATTTAATAAGAAATTTCGTATATCAAAACAATTATTATATGAAATAAAACATTTATGGAATTAGACAATTGGATGTTAGTATTAATATAAAACTGTAGATTTCAACTTACATTTGCACTACGCCCAGAGAAAATTCTTGTAACCCTTATTGTAAAAGTACCAGACTGTATGGTGCAATAATGGTACAAACATAGAATATAAATGTAAGTCAAAATATAACTGACCTGACTATGAAACATGTATAGTAAATGATGACATATTTTTAGCTATATTTATAAATTAGAATTCAAACACACAAATTTTCTGTAAAGATTACTAGAAAGTCTTATATATTCTTTTAAGTATTAGAGACTTACCGTAACAAATCACATTCATAACTAAAATCTTATAATAGTTATCTTTTAAATATTATCGAATAATTATTTCTACTGTACGTTTTTCTCTCAGTGTACAAACTTATTGAGAGTTAACATTATTATAGCAAAATTATTATAGAGATTCTTATAAAAAGAGTTATTTATACATATGATTCGCCTATACTTATTATTGTTATTCAACACAGAATATAGCGAAAAACGAAAAGGGAAATTTCATAAGTTCGCCAGTGAGCGCTCACATAGTCCTGTCGACGGCGGCCTATGGAGCCTCGGGAAAAACCGCCAAAACGATGAAAAAAGCTCTTCATCTTCCGAAGAACAATTCTGAAATTCACGATAGGTTCAGCAAACTAATTAGCACTTTAAACGTGAGTTGCATATAAATAGCTATTGAAAAGCCCCATTTTTTCAAAGAATTTTCATCGCAATTATTTGTGTTTTTAAAGACTGCTCCAAAAGTGACTTTAAGGATCGCCACAAAAATTTATGCTAATAAGGATGCCTGCATCAAAGAAAATTTTAAAGAGCTGACCAGGACGCAATTCTGCTCGGAGAGTGAAACATTAGACTTTTCAGAAGCCGCAGAAGCTGTGGAGACGATTAATAAATGGTGCGCGGAAAAAACGAACGATCAAATTCGTAAGATTGTTACACCTGGTATGTTGATTTCATTTTGATAAGTGAAATTCGATTGAGAAATCAAATACAGAATCGCGTCATTCATATTTTCATGTTTTTGTAGAAACGGTGAAGCAATGTTCGGGAATGATACTGTTAAATGCCGTGTATTTCAAAGGCGATTGGAAGGACAAATTTCAGGAAAAATTAACGGAAATGAGGCCTTTCTATTTGAACAAAAAGATAACTGCTAATGTTCCGACGATGAACAGACAATTCCATATTTTTTATAAAAAAATAAGAAGTTTGAATGCTACGTGCATTGCGCTTCCTTATGTGGTATAAATATTTATATGGGAGCCTATATGTGTGTGTGTGTTTAATGAGGAAATCCACAAAAACTGTATACTTAGGACGGCCTCAAAACTGGTCTAAATGTTTTTTTGATGTATGCGTTCTTTGTTCTTTCTAATATCATAAAGTGTACGAAAAAAATTGTGTTAAATTAAAGTAGTATATTTCCATACAAGTGCGAAAGTGTTGCTTCTAGCACGTGAGTGTGAGGTTTCTATCTTTTGCACGTGTATCGAACGTGTAAAATAGCACTTCATACATTCTGTAAATTTTTAAAATCGCTCTTACGTCTCCTGTATCGAAATTAGTATATTATGATACACATTTTTTAAACGTTAAATTTTTTTTACAAAAATTGCAAATATATAAACACTCTTCTTTAAACCTCAGCTACTTCGCACAGAAACTTCCCACACAAAGTTTCAAATAAGAAAATGAAAATAGAAAGAAAGACCTTTCATTTCCTTTTTTTTTAATTAAAAAATGTGGATTTCTTCAGAAGTTATGAGAATTTTAAACTTTTAACTTTCATTACTTTTGAAGTAATTATTATTTCTCAATTTAAAAAAAAGTTAATAAAAACTCTTTATTTATAGTTTCATCTTCTTTTTTGAAACTTTGTATAGGGCGTTTCTAGGTTACGTTGATGAGGTTTAAAAAGAGGGCTCTTTTGCCATTTTCTTAAAATGTTCATAATTTTACTGTATATCGTCGCCTCCGAATAGAAAGGCGTTATCTGGGAATCCGCTCGTAAAAGGCGTTAACTCGGAGCCCGTAAAAGGCGTTAACTCGGAGCCCGCTCGTAGAAGGCGTTAACTCGGAGCCCGCTCGTAGAAGGCGTTATCTCGTCAGTAACTTCACGTAGCTTTTCACGCAATCGACCGATTTTAACGAGATAACGCCTTCTACGAGCGGGCTCCGAGTTAACGCCTTTTACGAGCGGACTCCGAGATAACGCCTTTTACGAGCGGGCTCCGAGTTAACGAGCGGATTCCCAGATAACGCCTTTCTATTCACGATATGCTTTGTAATATGAGAAAGAAGAAAAAACGTCTCTACGAGGTATGCCTTCAAAACAAATTTCGATCAGATTTAAGGCCGCCATAAGTGCAAATTTTTTGTGAATTTTCTCATATATATTATACTCTATGGTACATTATTCTTTTTCATTTCAGAATGAAGATATAATAATGATAATTATTGTTCCAAGAGCAATCGACGGTATAAAAAAAATCGAAAGGAATCTCAAGAAGATTAAACTGAATTATGAAGAAATGAAAAATAATGAACGCTATATCGATCTCTATTTACCAAAATTTAAAGCTGAGACTACTGTAACATTGGATAAGCCACTATGCAAAGTAAAATTTTCTAACTTCTTATTTCTAATTATCACTATGAATTCGTACCAAATCTTACAAAATATACTTATGCTAGATGGGTATGGGCGAAATGTTTGGTGAAAAAGCGGAGTTCAAAGGCATCTCCGACAACGACGTACGAATCGACACTGTACAACAAAAAGCCTTTCTCGAAGTCAATGAGGGCGGTAGTGTAGCGGTTGTAGTCACTGCCAGTGAGTAACAATAATATTTTGTTATTTATGATTAATGTGCACTTACATTTCCGATTAATTTTTTCAAGGATAGTTTATATCCAATTTTATCTTTACTGAAATTAATAAAAAATTAATTTCTTCGTCTCTGCGATTTTTCTTGTTATTTACAGGTGTGCTAAAGATCAACTGCTGCATGCATATATTGCCAGAATCCAAGAAATTTCACGTTGATCGACCTTTCGTATACCAAATTGTAGATACAAGGCGTAAAGTAACGCTTTTTAGTGGACGCATTATGAATCCAAGTTCTAATTAAAAAATAATGTACGATACACGTGTCGTAAGTCGTTCTTTACGGCACGGCGTTATACTCTCGCTACGCTCGAGCGCTTATTACACGCCGAGCCGTAAAGTGCGACTGATTCCACTAGTATCGTAATGTACTATAATTTTTATACATAATAACTAAGTATTATTTGAACATGGAAAATATTTATTTACTTAAAATAAAAAATTTTTATTGTATAAAAAAAACAAATAAATGACTTTTTATACTTCGAATATGAGCAATTTTAGGTAATTGTTTTCATAGCCTTTTATAATACATATCGTGTTGTCTTCTTGATGATTTATGGCCTAGGCTTCTGAGACTCCGTTAAATGCCACCACACATGGTTGGATAGATTAGTAATTTTTTAATTTAAATGTATTAATAATCTTGAAGCTCCAATTTCGTGTTAATAAATTGAAATGGTCGAATAGTTCGAATATCGGTAATTCGAATTATTGAACAGTTCGAACGTCGATTGAATACTTCAATTATATTAAAGAAGATTAAAGAAATCTGTTGCCTGTTATAGACAAAACTGGAACCAATAATAATAACTCTTCAATAAAGTTAGAAAATTAAATTATAATTACAAGCATTTTATAATTAATGTTAATGACGAAAATACGATCCTTTCTTAAAAAGGAGATTGTATGGGAGATTGATCTAGATGGCGCCCGCGCATGTAAAGTGCGTGGAACACAAAATGTGGCGGAAATACCCACGAAAACTGCTAAGGACACGCGAAGCGCGCCTGACAACACTAATATATCTATATACCTACCTATAGGTATAAATAAGATAATATGAAAAGATGAAAAGCTTCGCTAGCGAACGTGCTAGTCTTCGCAAGGAGCATCGATATTATTTGTAGGATAATTATAAATACCTCTAGTATTCGACTCCAGTTTAAGAGGGTCTTATTAATAGCTTTGGATCTTGATATCTAACTTTTCTTTAAAAAAAAAAGATTTATACATTACCAATATTCTAAGGCAATATATATGCGGGATTCTCTGGAATTTTTACTTTTGTTACTTTCATTTAAAGTAATTTATTGCTGCTATTAGCGGTGCGTGGGAAGCACATAAACGAGACAGAGTGTAAAATCTTCACATTTTACGTAGAAAATCAGTCCTGCAATCCATATTAGTGTGCCACGCATGCCCAATTCGGAGCATGTAAAAAACTATCTAACAAGATCCACTTTTTTCAAGTAGACCTTTTTGGACAGTTTTGTTGTTTTTTACATACGATAAAATAAATATGATGCGCACCAAGGACTAAGTGGGCTTTTTGGTATCGTGTGTTTGCAGTACACTAAAAAAATCGACTTTACGCTTTAAGTGGACATTTTTGCCCTTGTGAACGGAATAAGTAAGTCGATCCAATCGATTTTTCGAGAATAAAGTGGGCCGAAATGATCCACTTTATACACCGCGCAAAAGCCGATCGAACTCCAAATTGATGTACATCACGCCCGGGAGGTGAACATTAAATTCATATTCTATAATACTGTGGAAAAATATACTGAAAACTTAAAAATTAAAATGAATGAGTATTTCTGTTAAGGGAAGTATGTACATTCAACACTTTAATTTCGTATCGGATAACGTATCGGGTATTATCAAAATAATTATTCCATAACGTTTGCATTATTTGGTGGCCCTGAAAAGGGCCGATTTACTAATGAGTTTAAATTAAATCATTTATGAAGATTTCTCTGTCTTCTTGGGGAGAAGAACAGCTTGGATGTTGGGAAGTACACCACCCTGGGCAATGGTAACTCCGGAAAGCAGCTTGTTCAACTCCTCGTCGTTGCGAATGGCCAGCTGCAAGTGACGGGGGATGATCCTCGACTTCTTGTTGTCGCGAGCGGCGTTTCCTGCCAACTCGAGAACCTCAGCCGCCAAATATTCCATAACAGCAGCCAGGTAGACTGGAGCACCGGCTCCGACGCGCTCAGCATAGTTTCCTTTGCGGAGCAGACGATGAATACGCCCGACGGGGAACTGGAGTCCAGCCCTGTTGGAGCGGGTCTTTGATTTTCCCTTAACCTTGCCACCACCTTTGCCACGACCAGACATTTTGATGCGAGTAGTAGTAGTACGACGTCACTCTCGGAGAAATCCAAGAGAAATGATGCTTCTTCCC
>JAPYZO010000193.1:0-34524 GCA_030522905.1 Torymus flavipes | reverse complement strand
CTGTAACACGGACGAAAGTAAATTTTTCTCTTGGGTGGTTCCTGCCTTCATGAAAAGATTTTTCCCTTGGGTGATAACTGCTCTCCCTTCGCTGGGGCAGAAGCCCGCGGGAAAAATCTGCTACTTTCATCCCTTGTTACATAATGTACTATTTTTGTGTGGATCCTGTTAATCTGTTCGCTCTATTTTTGTTACAAACAATATGGGGTTCCCTATCTCGCGCATGCGAAATGCTTTTAAGTCGGTACACACGTGTTTCGGAATAGACCCCACAATTCCAGGGGAAACAGTATAATTGAAAATTAATTAATTGTGAAAAATTATTACTATTTTTTAACTCGATTACAGAGGTGGGATGAAATAATTTTAAAAACACTGGAAATAAAAACTCAAATAATGAAAAATTAGATTTAAGTATGTGGATTGGGTTTTTGTATTTATAGAAACGCTAAGGTGGGTGTTTAGCTTCAGTATTCATTTAGATAAATCTTATTCTGTTGATTTATCAAAAGATTCTGTTCGCAAAACATTTAAAATACATAAGAAAGTTCCACAGAGAATCTAAAAAAGAATATATCTAAAAACTTACGATGGATATGCTTTCTTTTTAATAAGTATGTAATCAACGTTTTCTCAAGCAAACAGAGCGCCACAAGCAAATAAGTCTCTTTAATTTTGTTTATATTTATGCTCTCTGATGAAGTTTTTTTTAAATCTGTTGTTTAAACAAGTAGCAGAAGCCTATCGGTTATTCTTACCCTTTTATAAAAGATTAACATATTACGTTTACACTCACCATATCGCCAAATTGATTCATTTTAATCTTGTATGAAAAGATGCCCAAATCGTATTTCTCATTGTGATCCGCAATTTTGCGCTGGTTCTCATGGAAAACGGATCTCCTGAAGTTTTCCTCCACGTTGCTGTCATAAGCCTTTTTATAAAGGTGCTAAAATAAAAAAAAAATCGTTATCTCAAGTATAAATATCGTAATGATTATAGGGTAAAGGCTCTCAATAAATGACTATAAAAATGGAACAAAATATTATTTTAAGGTTTCTTAATGATCAACCATTAAGAAAATGTATTGAAGATAATATGTTAAAGTTTCTAAGTGATTACGTAAATAATAAAAAAATATCCTTTTTATTTATAAAAAAGCGATTGAAAATCGTAATTCAAAGATTTTACATGTATATTTATCACTATAAATGATATTTCTACTATAAATACTATACGTATACTGTAAATATACGTAAATTCGTAAACAATGCTATTTCAGCAGTAAAAACAAAACATTAAAAAGTATAAAATTTACTCATTGTCCATACTAAGGACTTTAGGGGTAATCTGTATTGGGAGCTTTGGAATTTTTAAGTACTTCTTATCGCATAATCGTATATAAAAATATAATTTAATCAAAACAAATGCATACAAAATCTTTGTACCGATACTATAGAATAATACTTATGCATAATTGTTTGAAAATTGTGTTCCTGTTCGAAACAAACAATAATATTAGCTCTCCTAATTAGAAAATACATCCAATAGCCATAACAATATATAACAACTCATATGGACTTTACATCAAATGAACCTGTTACGAAAGAATATGTAAAACGCGTAATCGCTTCGTATGAGCTCTATATAACTTTACATGCATCTTTTCCTGAAAAGAATCTAGATTTATAATTAAAAATACATTTTCTGTGCTGATTTAATGCTAATTTTACACAGTTTCAGGATTTTGTATGAAAACATGTTATTAATAGTCAATTATTGTAGTTCCTTACATTATTATCAACTATCTACAAATTGACTGTTTGATGACTTGATTTTTACGATATCTTATTTTTTAAGATAGGTATATTTGATAAATTTAAATAAATGTTTTTTCTCGCGTATAAAAATTAAAAACTACTTGCTGTTTCTAGTAACGTTTACTTAGGTTAGAAAATTTCAGAGTTTTCTCAAAATTAATCCTATCCCGATCTTCATCTTATATTTATTGTTTTTAATTAACTTTTTCCATCAACACTGACTGTTCCCATTTCGAAATTTCGCGACACTTTAGAATTAAGGCTATTAAAATGCGATCAGATTGAAGCTCGTCGTTTCTATCCGCTTAATTGATATCTATTACAGGATGTTCAATTGACCAATTGCGATTGAATCTGTTCCACCTATATTACCGTGACACAAGGGAACGAAATGTGGTTGATTTATTAAACCGTTAGTTTAGAAGAAAACGAAATTTTTGGCGTATCACCTTTGATCGTAATTTAAAGTACATAACTGAAAATTTATATAATCTATGTATTATACGCAGTTATACCCGAAACATTTGATTAACTGTAATATTTTTAAAACGATTTTTTTCTACATAAATTTCATACGATTCGCTGAATGTCAAAATTATTAATAATTTCTATACGAGTCTCTTAAGCACATAGAGATTCACGATTTCTAACCTACACTACATTCTATCTCTTACAGTTATCCGATTAAAAATTGTCCACGAATTATTTATAGCCGTTATCGCGCAATAAATTTTCAATAGTAATACCGGAAAATAATTAATTTATCGAATACTTATGTAATAAAATATTGAATAAACTGAATTATCACGATTGGACACATTAGAGTTTTAATTACGTAAAGAAGAAACGTCAATGATGTGTATCACGCGCATAATCTTATGAGGAAAAATAAAGCTCATAATATGTATTGTACACGCTGCAGCAGCTACGACAAAAATCTTAGAAAACGAAAACGAATGAAAATCTAATTTCAGTGTAAACTGAAAAAAGAAGAAAAAAAAAACGACGAATCATTCATCGATCCAAGTAGGTAGGTATTAACCCGGATACCGAAACTTCACTACCGATTTCGAAGGGACCACTTTCTTCACCATTACCACACCCCCAAATGTTCTCACTGTATTACCCGCATCACTATACAACGACACAGCACAATATATTCCTATAACGCTTACTTTGAAGCTGTCCCAATCGTAGTCCTCAACCAAACTGTGATTCCCGGCTGTCGGAGCCGCAGTTATGACCGTCGCCAGGACGGCACCAATCGCCACGATCCATTCAACCCTCGCCAGCATCGTTCTATACACACCCACTTTTTCTTCTTCTCTTTCCTCCCTCTTCTTCGTGGGTGTGTATTTATATATGTACACCTGGATCCGCGCGCACGAGACACTATATATATATAATATATTACACGCGGGCCGCGCACGTCGCCGCTCGATGATGATGATGATGCCTCTTTCGCCGTCGCCGCATGCTATACACTACACCGCGCTGCTCTTCGCACTGCCGCGCGCTCCCCATTATAATCGTCCCTTTTATACAAGCGCGCGCAAGCGCTCTCGTGAGAGACGATCTGGGGGAGAGGCGCGCGCGTGGTGTGACTACGAGAGTGTGAGATATATAGATAAATGGATGGATGGATGCGAAGTTTGCGATAGATGGTTTTAGCATGTTGGATTATGTAGAATTGAAGAGAGAGATTCGTTGTGATGTAAATTGTTGGACGAGGATTTGTGTGAGTAATTATATATACCTATAGTTGTTTTGTTTTGGAGATAATGGTACTATAGTAGTTTGGGAAAAGGAAGAGAGTCGAGATTTTTTAAATTAAATGAATGTGTTTTATATATAGAATGACACGTTGGTAATCCCTATAAATGTATCCGTGACGTGTTCTTTTCGAAAACAGAATTTGTTGCACGTTAGTCAATGAATATAATTAAGCCATTGCGAAGAAATAAAATATTTTTAAAACTTGAAAAATGTCGTCTTTTTCTATGGTCCCCATTTAACATTAATTTCATGTGATAAAAACTCGGAGAATCTAAGATTAATAGTATAAAAGATGACTTTTTGGAAAATGCTGTCACTCACAATTAGATCCGAAATTGAGAATCTAAATCAAGGTCTAGGAAAATGATTAAACTTCTTTATATGTTTTTATATATAGATTTTAATTCGCGAAACGACGACGTGGACGAATCGAGAACACTCTTGTGCCTTATTGTATCAATGAATCCTCTAAAGCTGCAGAAAAAAATATAAAACTGCACACATTATTCGTTTCTATCTTGAGATCTGGCTGACCTTAAAACCTATATTTTAACAACAAAATTTGGCTGTCAAAACACTGTTGCTTATTTACGTGATTTGTGAATGGGGAATCACCAAGTTTGATAATTCTGTAGCACATATTATATATCGGTCGCTCTAATGTTTTGCGAAAAAATAATGTGAAGAGTGGCTGTGCTATTCTGCATCTATTTAATTCGACTTTTTATATAAGCTTGCTGCTAACAGTAATTTACTATATTTATCATTATAAATAAAGTGGAATAGTTTTTGCAAAGAATTATAATTATTTAAGTAAAGATTATTAATCGTAGTGTGACGGCACTTTCCACTGATTTTGATAACAAATTATAATTATTGATATCGTAAGCAAAACAAAATGTTAAAAAGTTTTTAGACCTTATAACTCTGAAATGTACATCATGAAACTGTAAAGGTTTAAACGTGCAATTTAAAATTTTCATTGTAATCTTTAAATCTATCAAACCAAAACTAATCTGTTAAAATGTTTATATTGACCTTTTTTTATAAAATAAATTGACATTAAAACTTTAGAACACATACTATTAAAATTTTGTCACGTGTCAGATATAAATAAAATTAAATCATATTAAGTTTGATGTCACCCTGCCTTATCTACGGGTTTATCCAATACATCGTGATATTGTATACTATTACTTCATAATGAATTTTGAAAAAATGAATGAATTCATTCAACTCTTTTATCTATATAGCCATATAGTCATGATCGGTATTATTACGCACTGATAAAACGGTTTAGTAAAAATTTCGATAAGTCCCGGAAAAGAAAACTTCTATATAATTATGTATAATAATATGTATATGATTATATATCAACATATATTGAATTCGTTATATAATTAGTTACATATTAAATTTGACCTTCTATAAGTGCATATAAAACATCGAATATTGAAGCAATATTTCCTCAATGTTGCTTTGACATTTTCGCTATTTTCGCGAATGTTCCCTCAAGTTTAATAAACATGTATGCAACCCTGAGGCAATATTGCTGCAAACCTATGATTTCCTTTTCTCTATATTGTAAATTTTTTAGTTCAAATTTTTCATTTTAAAATTGTAACAATATTGCTGCAATGTTACGTGCAATATTGCTGTAACGTTGGCGAAATTTCAGTTTTATAAAAATTGAAAAAGATACCTATGTGTATAATGATTCCCGCTTTGGAACCTATCATCCGGATGGTACTATCCCAAAGGTACATTTTTATTGGTGTAAGTCTCGTTTTTTTAATTTAAAAAAAGAAATCAACGTTCGACAAATTATATAAACTTGCAGCAATTATATTCCAAAATATTTTATTCGTGCAGTGTATCAAAAACTTTAAATTAAGTAAAGTTGGCACAATATAGGGTGACTACAGCAGTGTTAGATTACTCAGCAGTGAATAAACATTTTTTTCAATGTTTGAGCATTTCAAAATACTAATTAAAAAAGATTTTTACTTTTAATTCATTTTTAAGCCTCTTAATTGAATAACAAAAATTACAATTTCCTTATTTCTTCATTCACTATGGTGAAGTCACCATATACAACCTTCCATACCTTCCTACAACATCGCTTACTAAAAAGCCTCTTGTTTACTTTCATCACCAAGAAAAACTCATTCTACGCATACGCCTCTTCAATTTTCCCAAACCATATCCACTCACCCCGGCCACCGCTTTCCAAAATCCGATGAATCGTCGTGTTTCCCAACTTGGCGGTCCATTGATAAGACCCGCGCAACAACGACGACGACGACGAAGCGATGACGCCTATACGATATATATCCGCGGAGATCGCGCGACTATCTTATCCGCGCTATGACCGCGCGCGCTAACGTCATTATATGTTATACGCGCGAAATCGAAGAGAGAGAGAGAGAGAGAGAGAGAGAGAGAAAAAAAAGACACGGGGAGTCGAGCGATGTGGCGCCTGTTTCTCGCCGCGCGTGCGACGATTGCGTGCGCGTAAAAGTTAGCTCTGAAGGTGATCTTTTCAATGTTTGCCAGCTCGTGTTCCATAAATACACCATTATGTTTATATGCGCCGCCATTTAGATTTTGTAGGGAGTACTGTTCGACTTATTTGTCTTCGAAGTCTTGTTGTGATATGAGGGGACGGGGGTAGTATAATCATCTCGTCGGACGTCATTGCGCGAAGCTCGGCGAAGCTGGAGTTAAATGACATGTGATAGAAGCTTGTCTCGAGCTAAAGAGGAAAGTGTTTCAGATCCGGATCATGGATTTGGTTTAAACTTTGGGGCTTGTGTTTGGATGTCAAAATATGTGAAAAAAACCGCAATATTAGATTCTAACGGTTTCAAAAATTTGATTTATCTATATATAATTTAAGCTTTCTCTTATAATAAAATGTTGAAAAACATGCTCTCTTTCAAACGTTTTATAATTAAACCTTACATGCAACTGCAAAATATGGAAATAAAATAAAACTAGACAAAACGAGCTTTCATTTGTTTTTTTTCCGAGTTAGAAAATATTTATTCCTTTTAAAGTTATAAAAATTCCAAGTCGAGCAACGAAAATTTTAGCGGTTTATCAGTGTATTTCCGTTGTTCAACTTTCAACTTTCATATACCTTTGAAACAAATATATATTTATTTATTGTGAAAAAAAGCAAATAAAACCTCGTTTTGTCTAGTTTTATTTTCTATTTTTACAATTGTATTATGAATGTTTGAGGAAAGCATGTTTTACAACATTTTATTAAAATAAAGATCAAATTATAGATAACTCGAGTTTTTTAATAACAAAAACGATTAGCGCTATTCGTGACCAGTTTTATTTAGTTCATTAGCATAGAAAATCAATATTTTTTGTATAAATAATCTAAAAAATATACAAATAATCACATGATTAGAATTGACTATATTCGTCCGTAACAAATTATGTACTTGTATATACGCAGGTCAAAGTAATTCATTGGAGTAACGATAATTGTGCGTTTTGCTGCGGCGCTTCGGCCGAAAAAGTGTGCGGCGTTATCTGCGGCGCTTGGCGGTATAATGCTGTAATTAGCTTTGTTACACGATGATTACGCGCTGTAAATGACAAATAAAAGCGAATTAAATATTATCTCAGTGAAGGATAAAATGAATGGGCTGTATATAATTATCCGAGGATATATATAGTTTACATTTTTTTTTAACTCGATGATGAACTCGGTAACTTCGGATTTAACTGAGAGATTAAGGTGGATTTTATTATTTCATTGAATATAATTTTAATTCAAATTTATTTTATATGTAAGTGTAGATTTTAATCAGTATATTATACGTAAATTTCGAAAAGCTGTATTTTGGTTCGATTAGTTACCAAGAATAACCTTCGAATCTTGATTCGATGCTGCTCGCTAATTTCATAGAAATTCTAAAATCATTTTGTAGTAGTAGTAAGTTAGAGATAAAATAAATCGAAATTTCTAAAATCGTAAACTGAAATGATAGCGTTGACCTATAGTGATTTTGGTTAAATCTTACACGTTACATCTATTATAGGTAATTGGATAAAGAAGAATTATTTTTTATTATGGCTAGAAATAACAAATTATGAATTGTCTTTAAGACTGTAATTGTTTGATGGAAAAATTATGTGATATTGTTTATTAATTAAAAATAATTTAAAATTTCACGAAAATCCGTGGAACATTTATTTTTAAAAGATGAGCAACGATAGCATGATTTCTAATCGACGCACATAAATAACTCATTTGTTTACAATGTTATGTCACACGATAATAGTCTTCTCTAAGCGCGCTTCAGGCGCGGTAATTTTTACCAAAACTTTGCACCATTTTTGTTTTTTCGTAACCTAGCCACCCATTGCTTCCACCAATCATCAAATTACGAATAAATTGGCTTCAAAACAAATCTACCTTTTTTTTTTTTTTAAAGATAGGATAGGATATTTTTTTAAGTTTCTACTATAGTATAGCTAAACAGGAAAAAATATATGTGTTTTCAAAGGTTTTGTGATATATCAGTTTAGTTTCTATGATGTATTTAGCTTATAGAGTCTTCGACAATATTTCACCATACTAGGAAGAAAATGATCTATTATTATCCGTCATCACGGAGGCGTCTCGTATCTCTGGTCTATTAAAACCACAAAGTTTTTTTCGAAGGGGTGCAAGTTTGATACAGAGAATGAATTTTTGTTTAATATTTAGTGAATCAAAAAGGTTAATATGAGACAGCTGATATTTTTGGAAATTTGAAAAAATTAAATTAAATATTTTACTAAAAAAGTACTATATCTTATCTGAAAGGAATCCCTTAAAACTTTTTCGTTCTTCTTCGTATATTTTTTGTAGACATTTGAGCCATAATTCTACATTTAATATGCCCTTTTTCTGTGTAAAAATTTTCGAAAACTTATTTTTAGAAGCACATCTCCCGCACATGAGTTTTCTCAATTTTTATACCTTATAGTATGTGAATCTTTTATAAAAGAATATGAATACAGTTACAAGAAACGATCTTTACGATACCGGGGAAGAAAAAAATTAAGAAATAAAGAAATGTGGAATGGTTAGTCGTTGTTTGTCATTTCCTTTAATTGAAATTATTAATAATTCGAAAACTAACACTAAAATACAGTTAGTTTTAAAGAATACTCATACTATCTAGACAATTTTGTTGACACAAAAGTTATTTGTGTTTCATCCCTGATTTTAGGGTCGAAAATGATTAGACCGCCTGCAGTGATTTGCGGCCCAAGCGAAGCGAGGGCAGCAACATGCAGGTGGCTCCAGCCGGGAAAAAATAGGGAAACGTGGAACACAGGAGCGAGTAGGCACATATGGCGTTTTACTCCCTGACTTCAGGGAGTAAACAATTAAAAAAAGAGAAAATAAAACTACAGAATGCGAGCTATTATTTGCTTTTTTAGAATTAAAAAATATTTATTTCTTCCAAATTCATGAATATTAAAGTTGTGCAACAAGGGTCTAATATTGCGGCTTTTTTCATATTTCTTCACCCAAAACTATATCTCAAAGTTTGAGCCAAATCCGTGATCCAGAGAACACGGAAGTGATCACCTCTCCGCACCACCGCTAAAATCCTTCTTAAACAGCTTTCCCACGCGCGTCGGGAAACCCCAACAAGTCGCAAGAATTCTCTCGCGCTCGCGCGCCGCGCCGGCTTAGCAAAGAGTCCAACTCAAATATATATAGGCCTATATGTACATGCAGTTCTCCGCTCGAGTGCGCACATTTGCATTCTTGAATTACGGCGCGCGCGCGATACTTACTCGCGCGTAATGAGAGTAGCCTATATTCGAGGGTATAGGGTGTGTGTGTATGTATGCAATGTACTGCTGCTATGCGGCACGTACGCGCGCAGTGTAATGGGTTTACTCGCGCAAGGGCGTGCATTACTTTACGAGAGGTGATTTTTTTTTTCTTTGCACTGCTCTTTTCTTTTCCGTTTATAGTTGTGCACGCGCGCCTGGTTCACGATGCAAATGAGCTTGCTTTGTTCTAAGATTTTGTTGTTCGTGGAAATTAGTTTGGAAGTTTTGTTTGGGTTTATGCGATTCGAGGAAAAGTTACTTGAATTTAATGCAACAATTTTACCTTCTTATTTCTCGATTATTTATTATTAATGAAATAAGAAAAAAATTAATTACAATATATATTCAGTACCAACTTTTAGTTCTCATACACGAGAAAATATTCCACTAATCTGAAGTATTCCTAAGTAGGTATATATAATCTCCGAAAAGCTTTCACGATAATCCGGCCAAATATTTGCTCATTAGCTTAATGTATTTTTTTCGCCTACCCATGAAAATTCCTCACCCCTCGGCCCTCACACACACGCACACATATCCTCCCTCTGTATTCAATTCGATCCGCACATATAATAATAATTATACCCGTGCGACCTTACGCAATTCCCTGACAAAAAATCCTATACACCGCTGGCCACAACAATACTACAGTAGTATTACTACTTACCTCTACCACTGAAACCAAATCAGGCAGAACCAAAACACAGCGCGCACGCATAGTAGGTAATATACCCGGCTCGTGTACGTAACTTACGCTACACCCACTGTGCACAGCCGCGCATACATCATCGCGCAACACACATTCCACTCACGTTCCCCCCCGCGCCGCGCTCTGTGTGTCGCTGTCGCCCACATATACACCGACAGGGCACGTATACACAACTCACGGCGTAAACAGACACACGCCGTCTCGCTCTCTTCCGGAGCAGGAGCAGCAGCAGCAGCAGCAGGCAGCAGGCAGCAGGCAACAACATCAGCAGCAGCAGCATCTCCGCACGTTTTTCGGAATCAGCTGACTCGCGGTATCGTCCGGGGGTTCGTTCGTGTGATCGCGCTGCGCGTGAAGAAAGTTTTTGTCTCTTTCCTTTCTATATATACACTGTATCGCGTGTGTAGCTGCAGCAGCAGCAGCGGCGCATCGACGAAGGGCGCGCGCGCAGCTGCAGTGTCTGTGCACCGCGGACGCATGATACCGAGGTTCCGTCGGATTTCAAGGGTAAAGCGCCCGCTAAGTGTATATATATGCGCGTGTGTGTGCGATATGTGCTGTCTGGTCTGTCTGTCTGGTTTGTTTGTGAATCTCTGCGTGAGAGAGGGACCGCGCGTGGGCGACGTTTTTGGAGTTTGCGCTCCCGCGAGTTGATGTATATACACACGCACATCACACGTGTGTGTAACTTACGCTTCGCCTCCGACGTCTTCGTCCTTCAATTAACTTTCAGTGAGCGCTACTCGCTCGCCCACTTTGGAGAGTGCCAGTTCGAACCGATAGCAATGTGTGTGTGTGTATAGTCTCTCGCGTGCGCGCGTATAGGCTGATGGTGAATCTGCGTGGCCCGTTTTTGGATGTGCCAAGTCGACTTAGCTGGACAGGGAAGCTTGCAGTGTAGTAGTAGGCAGCAGCTATATGCTTGCTCCTCTGTTCGCTGAAAAGTCTCTGGCCTACATCGACTGGCCAGGCAGGTTGGGGGGCTGTATGTAGTGTTTACGAGTGCAGAGTGCTGAGTAGGCTTGTTCGAGGGGACTCGGCTGGTACAGTTTTATTTACTTGTGATGATAATGGGTGCAAGGTGGGGAGGTATGGGGCAGTGTTTGTTTAATGTATGTGATGTAAGTGTTAAGGTATCTGATTAAAAGCTTGGTGCAGGATAATGTCATCTAAAAAGATTGTTGTTGTATTTAAATAGAAGCGTTAGATTAGCTTATGGCTGTCAATGTTTTGATTTTCAATTCAAAATTTGTGTACTTAAATTCACAGTTTGAAGTTATCGAGTTTGGTTCTGTTTGAATAAAAATATAGATCAGTTAGTGATAAAGTTTAAAATCGTTTTTTTTTTGTGTTTTTCTTTGGAATTAAAATGTTATTGCATCAAATTATAAAATGACAACACATTTTGTCTTGTCTTTTTCTTCACTTTGTTTAAGCTGACCTATTAGACTTTCAGTTGATGCAGCAAAAACTTCTTTTGATAAGCTCAAGTGTCTGAAGCAGTGATTTTGTAACTGTGTCTAGACCTTGGTGACCTTTATTTTGATTCTTATCTATTAAAGTTAGCCATTATCCAATCATTTATGAATCATGCATTTTACTAGAGCACAGATAATTATGCTTAAGCAAACATTAATTAATAGATAAATTAAGTTAAAGAAAAATGATGCATTAAATGTATAAATAATTTTATTTTATTTATGTACAGGTACTCAGGAGTTTGCAGTTTTGACGGCCAATAGAAACTGAGGAGAGGCATGAAATGGAGGAGGAGCCCAGTGATCCTCATGAGCAGCAGCTCTTTAATGTTTTCAAGAGCTGCCTAGCAGAGGGAAAAAATGAGCTTGATAAGGAAGGCCTGCTGGCTCTCTGCTGCAAGCTGGAGCTAGAGCAGAGCAATACAGATGCAATATTGGAACTACTCGACATAGATGTGTCTCAGAAGACTGTCTCCTTTTATGAATTCCGTGACGGATTTCTCAAGATTTTGGACAAGTCGCAAAAGGGGCTTGCCAATGGATCAGAGAAAGAAATAAATGGTGAATCAGGGACTTTGTGTAAGAGCAACACAATGTGCACACTGTATAGTCATCAAACTGGAGACAGGAAACACACAGAGGCCATGAATTGTCAACAATTACAAACAGGTGGGCAGCCAAATTTATTGTTTACATTTCAGTTGTTGTCCATAAAAGGTCATTAAATAGAATAGGCAATAGGAAATTAAATCATCAAAGGAGTTTACTTGTAATTTGGAGTTTCTTCTAGTCTAATCTTTTTCATTTGTTAATGTATGAAAAAAAATTATTTTTAAGATAGAAATAAAAAAGATTTTCGAACTAATAAAAGTTAATATAAGAAAAGTTTTTTATTGTTATTTATCACCTAATTAATACTGCATCATTTTGTATTTCAGACAAAATTTTTGATCATCAAAGATTGCAAGAAACATGGAGCAACCAAAATTCTTTGACAATAGAAGATGTAAATAGTTTTTGTAACAGGGGGTCTGCTCTTCCTAAAGAAGTAAGTTCTTTAATACAAATTTAAGAATAAACTGTATTCTTAAGTTCTCATTTTATTTTAATACAAATTTTTCATTTTCCTTTACAGACGGTTGAGCTTATTTTTGAAAAACTTGACCTGGACTGCGACGGCTTAATTAACCTTGATGAATTCTTGCATTTCTTTCGAAGTGCTAATAACAAATTTCAGGAACAGTTACATCTAAATTGGACAACTTATTTGCAGAGGGATCAAACAAAGTCTGATTGTCGAAAGGACTTTATGCATCACCAAACAGGGTCAGTCAATTTTAAAGTCTTTACTTCAAATACACCTTAAATTATAAAGCTAGTATTTAAATTTTAATCTTTCCTGTAGAAATATATCGAGAAGTGCCATTATTGAATTGTGGGAATTGGCTGGGGTGACAGAAGCTAATTCCTTACTGCTCGACTTAGGCTTCGACACTCCTATAATTAATCTTATCGATTTATCAAATGCCTTATCGTCCGAGCTTAAGCTTCACCGCGATGTATCTCATTCTGGAGGAGCAGGAGAATATGTACGTTTACTGAAGGGAGCATTGATTCTTTATCAAGAGGAAGTTAGAAATTTAAAGTAAGTTAAAGTGTGTTTGTTTTAATGATATAATAGGTAAAGAATTTGAAGAGCATTTATCTTTAGCGTATAAGAATGTTGAAAATGAAATGAAAATGAACTCTTTATTATTGACAGAGCAAGCAAGGCCAGATAATACTGCCTTTATCTGTCACCTTATCTCCTAATAATATCATTGACATCACGTTAGCATCATCAGTTCTATTACTGTGAACAGTTAACCGCCAGCTTGTGCATAATTTCGTTAGTTTTCAGACTTCAATTTAATTATGACCATAAATATTAATGTAACGTTTATTAATTAGTAATTGCTAATGTGACACAGCCAAGTTTAATGCGTAAGTTTCCTCATAGCACACGAGTATATTGGGTTATATTACGTCGGAATAATTATCCTTTCGCTAATTAATTTCTTTACAAAAATATTTCCCAGCCCATTTATTCATCGCATATCGTTAAACATTTTCGAATTACCCTCTTCCATTAATCTTACAAAATTCCTACAAAAGAAATTCTCCAAAGCTCTCGCATTATCAAACTACACAAATGTCTCGTTAAACCATCTCTAATAAAATCCCATCGCTTCAGCACATCGATGGAGCACCTATGCTGCGAGCGCGATAAGCTCCGCGTCGACATCGCGGAGGCGAATGAGCGGGCGAACCTCCTCGCCCAGGAGATCGATGAGCACCAGGTGCGCATGGATAAGGCGCGCGAGGAGCAGCTACGTCAGCTCGAGCTCAAGCATGCCGAGGCCCACAAAGATATAACTAATCAACTCCACCAGGAACGCGAGAAAAGCTCGACGTCTTTACGGTCGTTGGAGGAGCAGCTAAAGGCGTCACAGCAGGAGGAGCAGAGGATCAGGGTGGAACTGACACGTGTCTTGCAGGAGTTGAAGCTGCTGGAGAGCGAGAACCAGAGCCAGGGCGAGGAGATAGCCAAGCTCGAGGTGTGCAATGGACAGCTGACGAGGCAGGTGCAGGAGCTTGCCGCTGCACAAGAGCAGGTGAGGGGATAAGAGGGAAAAGTGAGGTAGCAGTGCGTTACTAATGTGTGGTTGGTTCGGTTAGGGGTAGGGTTTGGTTGGGGAGATATACGCGTGTCAGTGGGGGTGTTATTAATTTCGTAATTTAATATTCATGTGGGAGAATTGCGGGTACTAATGCACGGATAATTATACCTATACATAGTTAATGTGCTTGATTATTTTCTCGATTTATTAAATTACGTGATTTAAAAAAAAAAGCTTTTTCCTGACATCGAATAATCGTACTTTGCGTGATTCAGCAAAAACTATTAAATACCTTTTAATATTAATGCAAGTTTTTTAGGCCGGGACATTTGATACTCCAGTCATTCGCTGCGTAGGCGCAACGTACGGAGAACGGGATTAAGCTATGTAAGCAATCGCACGCCGAATGGTGTAGCTCGGAATACCAAAGGAATAAAACTATTTGAACATTTGAATTAACTAACAGTTCAAGAAGCTCCAATTAACAATTAATTTGCCAATACTCAACTATAAAAATAACTTGAAAAATTAAATGAAATACTTCAACAAAAAAGTATACTTTTTGCTCCAAATTTAAAAGCTTGTAAAGCTAAAGAAAGAGCTTTTGTCGAAACAAACACACTTACCGTTTCGCCACGCTGCACGGCACCACATTACTAATCTCCGCTCCAAATCAGCCACAGAAACCACACACACATATACGTGACAGTCCAACTACCCAATATACTCCACGTGAAAGCCCGGCGACGATGACAATATAACACGGAAATTACTCCGAAATCCAACACTAATGACACTTACAATACACGGCGCGCGCGCAACGTCCATAAGAGCGAGAGAGCGAGCACGATGCCCGGAATAAACGGGCGCGCGTGTGCAGTCTATTCGGGGAATCGGCCCCTGCTTCGCGTCTGACTTTTCATTTATCGGCCCGACTAATGCTCCCGGAAAGCTCAGTGGGCGAGAAAGAGAGAGTATAGTATCGCAGAGAGCGAGAGTCGCCGGCGCACGTAATCCACAGCCGTCGCATAGCCGCTGCTGAGCCACACACCTTCTTACACTACGCGCGCTCTTTTGTTCGACTTCTTTTGTTTAGCCGCAAGCTAGTGGCTTGTGTAGTAGGTAGGTGTACAATACGGTGAAAGGCACGGGTTGCGCGGTGTCTAGTAAATAATATGATGGCAAAACGTTCGTTTGTTTGTTTGTAAAAAAATGTTGAAAGGGGGTTAATACGGGAATGCGTGGAAATTCAAAGCTCGACACCTAACTATATTTGGGATTGTTCCAGGTGGAGAGCATCGAGACGAAGGAGAATGAACAGGTATCGGATCTCATGTCGCATATCAAGCGTCTCCAAACGGAGATGAAGATCCTGAGGGATCACAACGACGAGCTCACCTCCGAGGTGGAAATGCTGAAGCATCGGGACAATGATGTCAAGAGCATTGTGTCCAGCGTCGAAGTTAGATCGACCATATCAGATGAAAACGACGGTAAAGTGGCTTTTTTTGTCTCTACCTTTTTTTATCGTATTTTCCGCCTACTTGGCTTTGAGGCAAGATTGAATGAATCATGGTTCATTAAGTTTTGCAGATATTCTTAATCTCGATAGCGAGTTCAGTAAATCTTAAATTGTACTTAAAGCAGTTTCGTTATGAATACAATTGAATGAATCATGCTTCGCTGAATTTCGCAAATATTCTCGTAAAACTAGAAAAACTGAATTGGCTCCATTATTTTATGAATAAAAGCTACGTTTCAATTCTTAAATATTTAAAAAGAAAAGTTTTGAATTTTTTATATGAAAGGGAAAATTAACTTAAACTAAAATAATGGAGAACGAAAAAAGGAAGCAATAAATCGCTTACGTATACGACCAAACATCCATCTAATTATGTTATCGCTTTAATAACAGGTCTAATAAGCATGCCGACGACGGAAGTCAGCGACACAGAGGACGAAGACAAGCAACAACAGCAGCCACAATCGCACTCTAAATATTCGGAACATTCCAAAGCTAGCAAAGCCAGCAGCAACGGGACAAAGAGCAAACTCAGCGCAGCGGATGAGACGAGCAACGGCCATGGTATCAATAAGCTCACCGAGATCATCCAGGAGTTCCGGAACTTCCTCACCGGGGCGAAGTTCTGCGCTGAATGCTCGTCCCTGCGTGCCGAGGTGTCCTCGCTTATAAGCGAATTGGAACTGTACCAATCGAGCGTACCTGACGGAGTGACATCGCCGACGACGACGTCGAGCAAGAGGAGAAAGCAGTTGAAGAATTTGGCCAATGAATTGGGTAATGCAGGTTTTTTAGGTTTTTCGGAGCTTGTAATAGGACTTTAATAGGACTTAATTGTTTTATAATATAAAATAAGATTCTGATGTGGCTTTGGATACGATTCGTATTTATTTAGAAAAACTGTTTGGCTCTGCATTGTTCTTTTTTTTTATTAATTTATGGGAAAAAATTCAAATATAAAAGTTTCAAAATAAATCAACAAATAAATTCTCTTTTTATATGTGATTAGAAGCTGAATCTAAAAATAATGACCGTATGAACGAATCCTGCCGTGATTTAGTAATTCCTAAAAATGAGAAATTAAAGAACAATAAGAGGATCTCGAGCAGCGACGACGCTCTGCACGATCTTGACGATAACCTCGATAATCTAGACGTCAAAACCATTGCCAAGAATAAGCTATCGGGACTGAGGGATTATCCGCCGCGCAAGGAGCCAGAAAAGGATAGTAACAAAACGAGCCCAATTAATAATTTGGATACGAAGAAACAGAATATTGATGCCAGGGAGCTGTTGAAGGAGGAGCAGCAGAAGCATGCCACCGAAAAGAAGCAGTTACTCGATAGGTACTTTATGAAGCAAATTTTAATTTTTACAAAAAGATTTCTGTTTTTACATTTTAATAACCAATTAATTTTTGCAAACCAGGTGCAACGACTTGGAGAAGAGCCTCGAGATGCTTAGAGGCGAGTACGAGCAGTGCGAGGACTACTGGGCGGCGAAGCTCGAGGAGGAGCGCCAGCTGTTCGAGCAGGAGCAAAAAGTCAGCTCGGACAACTTCACTGAGCTCATCACCAAGATGGCCGAGTACGAGGAACAGTTCAACCAATCTGAAAAGCACAACGACGGCCGCCTCTCACCCATTGAGGAAAAGGTAAACCTTGAGCAGCAGTACAACGATCTTGAGGAGGAGTTCGAACGGTGGCGCGCCGATGCGCACGAGGAACTGACGAAACGCGAGCGCGAGCTCGACGAGCTGAAGGCCAAGCTCGCCGCGAGCCAGCAGCAGCAAGAACGACAGCAGTTGTCGTTACAGGACATATCAGTGCAGTTTCCCGATGAGCAAATACAGAAGATGTACCCGACGTTATACGATGCTCTGTGCACACCGGGTGGCTCGAATTCGGAACCTGGCTCTGCGAAAATTGAGTCGACGATGACGGCGGGGGAGGTGAAGAACAGTTCCTTACAGAAATGTCCACAGGTAGGAACAGTTTCGTATTTTTAGTGTATATGTATGTGTATAATATAGAATCTCTATTTAAAAGAGTTTTTAATTGAACAGTGCCATAAGTCAACCATGCAAGATAATAGCTGCGACTGCCACGCGAATTCTCACAAACGACAGTATCAGCAAAACCACGGCGAACACAGGAGCCGTAAGGGCGAGGGTAGGGGTAGACACCATCATCACCATCATCATCAGAAGAAGATGGAAGTGGATTACGAGACTGCCAGTCTTATCAAGCAGAAGGAAAAACTGAAGCAAGAAATTATAAAGTTGCAGAATCTCAAAAGCATGAACGCGAACAATATGTATCCTATGATCGGTCCCGAGGATCAGAACATGCTGTCAAATATGTGCGCGAAACTCTATGCTCAGGACCAGAAACATAAGTGTCTACAGCTGTTCTATCAAAATCAGCAGAAAGATAACGAACGAATGCTACAAGGTAAATTGCATGCGACTCATTTTGAGATTTTCCTATGGGGTGGTGTTACGTTATGTTTCATATGGAATTTTCTTTATAGTAATGTGGAATCAACATTATTTAGAGACTGCAGATTTACGGTACGTCATCAAAGCAACTGAAGAGAAACTCAATCAACAGATGAAAATAAATAAAGAGCAGGTAAGTCTCGATTTAACATCAAAGATGGATTTAAAAATGTGGCTTTGTTTTTATTTAATGTGTTAATGATTTATTGAATTAAAAAATGTCATTTTATATAAACATCTACTATATTATAGAGTGAGAAGCTGACCAAAGCTGACTTTTTAACTAAGGAATTGTACGTCGAGAATGCCCAGCTGTCGGAGACGATAAAGCGCCTAGAACAGCACTGCCAGATTCTGACGCAAAGTCGCATCGAGCCAACGACAGCGTAATTCTAATCACTAAACAAATCCTGTCGGACAATGTATCATTGTACAGTAGTTTGTTGAGAGATAGAACTCAGGGATCAGAATGATTTAGAGGTATTTAAAGGATGAAAAACATTTAATATTTAAAAAAACAGACAAGTGTTAACTTCTCGTTAGTTTACATCCGTCAATTCGTCGTTACCAACCTCGGAGAGCATGCACTTCCAAAAAATTACGTTTTACGAAACATCGATATTGGGTTTTACGAAACGGAAGAAACGAGAGAATGGTTCGATTGTAAATGGAAATTTCGTAAAAATTTCATTTTCAGAATGATATTAACGTTCGTGTACCGTTCGTTTGTAAGATAAATAATTTATACGAACATAAGTCCAAGTGTTCGTTCAAGAACGAACATGATTTGCCTTATTAGTTTACTTCGTAATACATGTATAGGAATAAATGAGTTACGTTTTCAAGGAGTCTGCAATAAATTATAATTAATATTAAGTCCACAATGCAGCTTTAAAAACTGTGAAATTTTTGATTGATTTAAAGATCAAATGTTAATTCTCTTTCCTAATCAATTTTTTAACTGAGAATAGAGATTATTGAATTGCAATTGTTACTAATGAAAAATTCGTTGCAATAATATAAAGATCAAATAATATTTTGATATAATTATTTTCCATTTTAAGTGATTTTTGTATATCAGATAATTGTGCATATATGCACTTTAATTATTAATAAAATGATTCGTTAAAACTCTCTTCAGAACTCGCAACTTTCTAGGTTTATAGTATAATTAAAACAATATTAAAATAAACTGAAAATATGGGTATCTTTTATTATTTTAAAATCGAAATTTGGCAGATTTGTTATTTAATCTAAGTTAAAAAAGCAAAAAAAGTTCTTTACACTTTTTTTTTAATTCTACTTATTATTATCAAATATTGTAATATAACGATTTTAACTAATATGCATGGGGTATTGTACTATTTACACATATAAATCAACGAGTCAACTTAACTGTTTTTTAATATACTTTGCATTTGATTTTACAATAATAAAAGCTACTCATATCTAAATAACACGGCACTAGCGCAAGCATAATTTATAGTCCACAGCTGTGATATACGATAACGCGTGCTTTACAACTAGTGCTAGTACACTAATTTTCCTTTGCGAGTCCAACAAGAACTGTCATTTTTTGTGTGTATGCACCCAAAACGGAGAATCGAATAATTATAATACTGATTATTATCTGTTAAGAACAATTAATTTATACATATGCATATTGCAATTTCTTCTTTTACGGCAATAAGTATTAGAACAAAACCTGAGCTTCGTTCGTACCTTAGTTTACATTTTTTTTCTCTTAGTGCATTCAGTTAGCGTAGTACTGAAGGTTGCGTCGAATTCTCGCGAGGTATAGTAGAAAGGAAGAATCTCATGAGTGCGTTATATTATCAAATGAAAATATATTTGTAATTGTATAAAGGTACAGAAAACGTGTTGAGTAGGTATACGTATTATTGAACAAGATGAGTATACTTTCTTATAAGAAATGCTGTAAAACTATTTATTGTAAAAGAATATGTGCGAGTTTTTTCTTTTGTAAAGGAATAATATGAGTTAACAATTAACAAAGTAATAAAGTTAATGTTGATGAAATTTTGAATTTGAATTTTTTCCATCCACCTTATATATAGAACTATATATATTCAATTATAGGTTGCAAAATACAGTTTTTCAATTTGATTCTAAAAATTATTAATGGAGTTAAATATTTAGTATACCTAAGTACACCAATAAACTCTCTTATCCACCAAAATTTTAATTTTCGCGCTTTTGACGCCATGTTTTAATTTTATGTTAAGGTTAGGTAGGACCCGTAACATAAAGATAACCAAAGATAAACAATATCAGTAATAAATATTTTAACCATGATTTTAACTTATCTTTACTTCTAAGTCACAAACTTTTTTTTCTTATATATTAATATTGATACTTTATTAACATTTCTAACTCTAGCATCTTATTTTCTCAAAGAAAGTATATACGAACAACATTAAGATAAGATTCTGCAGATTATTATCGAGATGATCGATTCCAGTGCGAAATGTGATTCACACATTGGCGTCTGCACAAATGTCAATCGCCAAACACTTTGCGCTCTTTGATGTTTGTGGCATTGAGTTTGTCGACGATGAAATGCAAGGAGTGAAAGTCAATAAATGTAAGGATTTTGTGAGAGGATTAACATTTTGATAGAGAAGATTGTGAATTTCATAAATCCACATGATATTCCACAATTTTAATAGAACATGAAAGAGATAAATAATAATGATTGTCAATAAATTTTACAGGCTAGATTGCCTCTGTCATGGCACAGTCATCCTCAACTAGTGGAACTTCATCTCGAAGGCATCTCAGGGAGCATGATGCCAGCTCACCAGGTTCACCTCGCTATGCAGACAGCGAGTGGGAGAGCAAGGAGGTTAGCATTTTTTATGGGTCATTTATTTATTTCACATGTATTTAAGTAAAATTTCAAAATTGTTATGTTCTATTTTTAAAACTTCTTTACTTAATTATTAATTCTTGAATACTATGACGTGCACATACTGTTTGTGTTCTAAACGTTCTTTCATTGCATTTATTTTCATCCAATATGTCAAGTAAAATTCTTCTGCTTCAAGCAAGTTGTGGTTTTCATAATCAGCATTTATAGCAGATGATCAAATTTCTTTATTGATTTTGTATTTATCAAAAATATTTTTCTTTAATTTTTGTTTATAATATAATATGAAATCTTCAACTATATTTTTATTTAATAATTTAAATACCATTTTCATTTCCATTTTAGTCACTTTGTCAATTAAAATTTCAAAGTCAATCATTCTATAAATATTAATATTGATTTTGTTTAATATTTATAGTCTATTAAATAAACATTAACACATTTCTTTATCCACACAAATAAATATAATTTTTAATAAATTTATTAATAATAAATTTATTTACTCATTTGATATGACTGATATAATGACCCCCAGATATTTAGTGATAAACAAATATTTTAATAAAGAAAAATTTCTTATTAATTTTTTAACTGACTCACTTTTGTAGACAATATTACAACGGGAGCTTGAGGAGGCAAAAGCAAGAACAGCTCAGATGGAAAAGACAATGCGATGGTGGTCTGATTGTACTGCTAATTGGAGAGAAAAATGGTGTGAAGTTCGTGATGAAAGGAATAAGGCCAAAAAAGAAGCTAAAGTCTTAAAATCCAAATTGGAAGCTGCAATAAAGGATATGAATGTTTGCAAACAAGAATCTCAGGAACTTGAAACGCAAAATACGCAACTTAAAAAGGAAATGGAAAAAGTGCATATGATACTCCTTAAACATGCAGGACAGTTTGATCAACAGCTGCTCACACTTTTGGATTCTGATCCACAATTAAAAAGTGCTTTAGGCGTAGATGAACTATTAGAAGTTTATAATAATATTGAGCGTTCAGGGGAGCTTACACCTTCGTCGTCAAAGAAGGATTTTAGTAGTAGCAAAAGTACTCCCAAAGATAGTATAGAAAGTCGAAGTACTTTAGACAAGGATATGGAAGAATATATTTTACAAGGAGCAGTACCAAAGCATGCCGTAGATGCACACAAAGATAGCACAACCAGTACACAAGAAAAACGACATTCCCGAGTAGATCCTGCAGGTGAAGAGGCTCTGTTACAAAAAATGTCTATGCTTAATCATAGACTCGAGGAGGCAACAAAGACAATAACTACTGAAAGAGAGTAGGTTTGAACTAATAATTTAATTTTTTTATCTTGCCAAGCTATTGGAAATCAAAATATATTCTTGATCAATAATAATTCATTTATTATTATAAAATATAATTAATTAATAATTTAATTAATAATTAGTGAATTTATAATTTATATTTAATTTCACTAATAATGATAAGTTGTTAACTTAATTTTTCAGAGAAAAGTCTTCATTGCACAGAGGGATGGAAAAATTAAAAAATGAAATTATTCTCTTAAAAGAAAAATGCGAAGAACTGCAAGACAGTCGAACTGAGGCTATGAAAGAGCTATTGGAGATAAAAAGTAGTTTCCAAGGGGAACTAAATGCAGCCCAAGCAGATCTCATCGACGAAGTAACTAATAGAGAAGATATGGATCTAAGATTATCAGAACTTAGATCCGAGGTAACTATCACACATAACACATTCTCTTTCTACATTTCATAAATATTAAAAATCCACAATTTCCCTCCTTGAAATCGCAGCTAGAAAAGCTCCAAGTGGAGAACGCTTCGGAATGGAACAAGCGCGAGCGCCTTGAAACAGAGAAAAGCACGCTCGAGCGCGAGAACAAACAACTGCGCAACGAATTGCGCGACCTGCAGGACCGAGCGGAAGCCCGACGTACGAGACCGCTGTCTAGCTGCGACGCCGACTCGAAACCGTTGCAGCAGGAACTACTCGATCGCAACAAGGAACTCGTCGAGCTCAAGCACTCGTACAGCAAGCTAAAGAAAATGCTGGCCGAGAAAACGACCGAACTGTCGCACGCGATGCGTCGATCAGAGCAGTATGAAGCCGAGGTGAAACGCATACGCGCTCGCGTTGAGGAGCTGAAGAAGGAATTGGCTCTAGCGCAGGACGAGGTCGACGCGGCGAATAATACCATCAGGCGGTTGCAGAGAGCGAACGAAGATCTGACCGAGCAGCTGGACAGTACGAACGCACAGTTAGAGCATTACAGAAACAGGTGGGGTTTAGAATTACAATTAATATATGTTCTTTTTTCGTAAGTAAATATTGTTTTATTGGTTTCGCGCTAACTAGTCGTAGAAAAATCTTTTAATTTCTATCCTTGTGTAGAAATTCTATAGATGATAATGAAAATATTATCGTATTTTTAAAGATTTTAAAATAATTAATCAACATCATATAGCTCAATCGATGGAGTAATATTATTTGATTAAATTATAATCTTGATTATTTTGTTTTTCAGTATTTCTGAAAGTCGAGCACCAGACGTAGTTGCAGAAATTATGGACGACATGACCCACGACAACGACGATGAAGACGATGAAGAGGGGGATGGTAAGAACTGTTAAAAAGTAGCAAGCAAATCTGTACTTGGCTCGGAGCGTACGTTAAATTTCATTAGTGATTTATTTTTTCAAAGGTGAAGAAAAATAAGTTGCCTAGTACCTGTATGTCATAGAGGATATATAATATATATTTAAACTTCCACAGTTATTGGAAGTCAAATATGAAAAAAACACAAAATACAAAAAAGAAATAGAGGACTATTTAAAGATGTATAAAACGAAAATATCTATAATTACTGTTCTTAACGATCGAAGCGACAAATGGATGTTATGAGAAAATCCCATTGCTGTTTCTGTAATTGTATATATAAATAGTATTTCCAGAAGTGCGAAGAAAAGTATTTCCGATGACGTATCTGTTAGTTGCTCGAAATGCGAAATTATGAGATTACTTTAATTAGATTATAATTTTTAGTATATTATGAACGTACTGATATCGTGACAATTTTCGGTGAACAGAAAATTGCACTTTATGTGACTGCCACGTTTTGTCTGTAACGCTTATATATTTATATACTTTTTTAATGTACATAAAAATGTGATCGGTTTGCTCGACTTGTGAATTTTCGTTGTGTGTGATAATTTATTTTTTTATATTATTATAGTATAAAAAAAAATTATAAAAAAAATAATTTTTAACGATTTAAAATCAAAACACCAAATAAAACCACAGAGTGAGATGTAAACGATAAAATTTGCATCTGACTACAAAATAAGTAAATCTCATTTTGGAACTGTTTCGCATATTCTAACATAAACTCAAATATTATTTTTATAAATTTTTAGTTGTACTTGCTTTCTTAACGAACTGTCGCATCAGTTGTACTACTCATTAATTTTATTTTAAATTTTATGTACATAAAGCTCTTGTACATACGAGGAAACCCAGTGCATTTGCGAGAAATCTGAAAGACTTTTATATAAATGATACCTCAGACTTACCAAAACGACTGACTTGCGTAATAAATGTAATGTATACCTACTATTGGAGGATCTTTCAAAACTCTATGTTCCGAGACTTCAGAAGATGTAATTTATAAACAATAATGTCAATAACGATAATGCAAAACGAAAAAAAAAATTAATCTCGTGTGAGTGGCGAATCGTAAGCAATAATAAACGCGCGACTCTGTATGCGCAGATCTTCAAGTACCTTGAATAACTCAGTGAATATGAAACGAAGCAAGCATGAGAAGTATGATATTTTGTCGCTTTTATCGTTGAAATCTCTTAAAACGACTAAAGTTGAAATATATATATACTATGTACGAAAGTCTCATCTTTTATCACTAGTAAGCGCTACTTTATTTTCATCGCATTTATTTAGGGTACAACAAAAATGATCAAGAAGACGATTTAATTTATTTTTTTGTTTTTTTATTTAAAAACTAATGTATCAAAATGCTTTATTTTTATGATTTTATATAATGTTTATATAAATACTACACGCTGGAATGCACTGATTACAATTATATGATTTTTCAATTATGTTATTTTTTTTAAAGCTTCGTAGCAGTCTATCATCTTTTTTTTATGTCTCCAGTCTTTATAATATGGCAGTGTTTATATTAATAACGTAAAATTCATTTATAAATAAAAATAAGACATTTTAAAACTTTGAGAACAAATTTTTTCTTTCTCCTTCCCTAAACAATAAAATAATCAGCCTTTTTAAATTTCTCCTCATTGTAAGTCTCCTCCTACATATACAACAATTCCAATTAAGCATATGCATACGAATCACAGTTTTTCTCAATTTTAAAATGTCATAAATACTCGTTATACCTAAGACCTACCTACAAAGCTGTCATGTATTTTCTACAATATGTATATTAATAAACTACTACAATATGTCTAGAGTAAGTAATCGTTAGCACTTGGGTGTACCATCGGAATACGTCGGCAGCTTGGGCTTGCAAATCTTCCTCCTGCCGTTCGACCCATAGACAATGTTACACGAGAAAGTGAAATAACCGCAGGTCGAGCTCTTGGTGTAATATCGATGCTCGTACTTCTTGGTCGGATTCTTCTCGTCCATTTTGCCGGCCACGCTGTTCGACACGGATACGTAGCTCGTCTTCGGCGATGACGATTCCTCAATCTCTTTTAGATTACCGTAATAAATACCGCCAACGCGGTCCGGGTGTTGTAACGATCTCGTATCCGAAGAGGCTTCCTTAATATCGCCACGGGAGGCACTCGTCCGGTTCACGGGGACGATGTAGACCGTTTGACTCTGGGATTTGCCGTCACCCTGAGCAACAGTCTTTCGCCCGGCAACAGATGTCACTTTTCCTCGGGGTGCGATATAACCGGGCAACGAACGTCCAGGTTCGTCAGTATTCTCCTCCTGCTTCACGCTAACGTCGTACTCGCCGTCGGTCACCACTCGCATCGTCTGCCTGGTCGTCTGGGCCGTCGGCGAGGTCGTCCTGGGTGGTGCGGACGTCGAGTCGTTGTACTCTTCATCCTCATACTCCTCGTACTCATCCTCATCTGGCGTATTCGCGTACGCCTGCTGGTCCACTTTGCTCTTTTTCTCCGCCTGGCTATTGTTGTTCCTCGACGTAATTGCTATCACCGTCTGTCTGGAGCTCGAGCCCTGCAGCTGTTCCTTCGGCACCGCCTCCGTCGTCGTCTCCACCTTCTCCTCCAGCTTGAATGGTTTGAACAGATTTGGATCGCTGTTCGTAAAATTGAACGGCTTCCTCAGCGCCGCCGCACCAGATCCTGACCCAGCCTGAGCCGCTCCCGTGTACGTTATTCCATAATGGAACGAGCCCTGCAGCTGCGACTGCGACTGGCCACGGAATGTGCCACTCTGGGCCGAAGCGGTACCGCCTCCTCGGAACGGCTTCTCAAGAGGTTCGAGTTTCTCATCGCGGTTGACGTAAGGTTGGAAGCCGATCTGCGCCTGACTAGACGTCTGACCTTCGCCGTTGGCCTGTGCGTCAGCCATACCGCCGCCACCGCTCGCCTGGACCTGGGAGTTGGTACCGTGGTTCCAGCCGCTGCTCTGGGCGTTGGTTGAGGTGGCGCCGGACCCAGAGTCGAGCTCGACCTGGGTCTGACTCTTGCCAAGGCCACCACTTCCCTGAGAACTGCTCTTGGCACCTTCTTTACCACCACTTACCTGTTAAAAGAAATTTTTTTAACTATTTATATCGCAATAGTTTTTTTTGTAAATAATAACAACATAGGTAATTTTAACCACAAATATTGAAATTTCAATTATTTTTATTATAATATGAAGAATATTGTTCAATCTTTAATAAAACTCTAATGATGTACCTGTGTCTGAGCACTCTTCGTATTATCACTGGTACCAGCCTGAGCGGAGAACGACCCGGTACCCGTGTACGTACCGCTGACTTGTGATTTGGCGCTACCCTGCCCGTGTCTGCCTTCGGCTGTGGCGCTCGCCTGCGTGCCAGCCTCGCTCTGCTTCACCGAGCTAAGAGCTTGCGAGTCAGACCCGTCGTCGCCACCGACAACTACGCCCGTTGGCTGACCCGTGACGACTGTCTGTCCTCCGGTTCCTACGACGACTCCAGTGCCGGGAACACCGACGGTACCTGGTACAATGCCTGTACCAGGAACACCGACAGTTCCTGGTGGAACACCTACACCGGGTCCGCCAATGGTACCTGGAACACCTGCACCGGGGACTAAAACGGTTCCGCCGCCTGGGTACTGCTGGCCACCTGGATACTGCTGGCCGCCTGGATACTGTTGGCCGCTTGGATACTGTTGGCCGCCTGGATACTGTTGGCCGCCTGGATACTGTTGGCCGCCTGGATACTGTTGGCCGCCTGGATACTGTTGACCACCTGGGTATTGTCCACTAGTGCCGGGGTAGACGCCTGGTCCGGTCGTACCAGGCGAATATACACCACCTATAATGTAGAAGTATTTAAGTATCATTTCAAAATTGAAGTACGTTTAGTTATCAAAAGTTGATGCAGAAACTTTATCACCGACAAACCTGGTATAATAGTAGGGACACCTGTTCCGGATGTGCCGGGTTGAGTTGATCCTGTTGGCTGAGTGTAAATAACAGATCCTGGTATATCACCACGCATGATTGGTTTTTGCGTGCCTTCACCGGCAGTACCAGGTCCTCCTTTAACAAAAATAGGTTATTTATTAGGTAAATCAAAAGAGTCAGAAAAATATAATAAAGAATATATTTATTAATAATTGGAAAAAAATAACAAGAGCTGCATTACCTACAGTTCCAGTACCTGTAGGCCCTAGAACTCCTGGTACGCCTCCAGGATAAGTTACCGTTGGTGAACCACCTGACATATAGTAATTTGATTTAAAATGGAAAGTAGAACTAATCATTATTTAATATCATTAAAATATTACTTAATATTACCTGGTATAGTTCCTGGAGGATACACACCAGGTATTTGAGTGCCAGGCACGAGTCCTCCAGGTACCTGCGTGCCAGGAGCAGCACCAGTATATGTTCCTCCTAATTACACATAAATGTTACACTAGTAATTAGGTCCTTGAATTATAATTTATTAATTACTGTTATTAAATAATTATACCTGTTTGTGTTCCTGGTACACTACCTCCTGGATAAACTCCTCCAGGGATTTGCGTACCAGTTACAGTGCCTGGTATCTGCGATCCTGGAAATTGTCCAGTTGGATATGAAACTTGTGTTCCAGGTAAAGTACCAGGACTATAAACTGCTCCCCCTGTTTGCTGCCCCGGTAAAGTTCCTGGTGGATATGATACACCCCCCATTGGTTGCGTGCCTGGCGGATAAACACTAGGTTGTCCTGATATTTGAGAGCCAGGACCTCTAGCTCCTGGCACTTGGGACCCTGGAGGATACACTCCTGTAGGTATTTGAGATCCTGGTGGATAAATTCCTGTAGGGAATTGTACACCTGGTGGCAACGACCCCGTGAGTACTTGAGAACCAGGTGGATAAACTCCAGTAGGTACCTGTCCGCCTGGTGGATATACTCCCACAGATCCTCGAGTATCTGGATACGGTCCTCCTAAAAATTGAGTACCAGTTGGATATGGTCTTAAAGGTACTTGTGTGCCCTGCCAATAAGGGCTTCCATATATTTGGATACCTGGTGGGTATGGGCCTCCTGGCATTTGAGTACCAGCCGGGTACGTTCCTGTAATTTGAGTTCCGGGAGCACCACTGGTGACGATTTGCGTTCCAGGGGGATAGCCACCTGCTCCTGGTATTAGAGTACCAGGAACACCACCCCGTACGACTTGTGTACCTGGAGGGTACACACTTGGTTGTCCTGATCCTTGACTGCCTGTACCACCGACTATCTGAGTACCTGGAGGGTAAACTCCAGGAATACCAACACCAGCAACTTGCGTTCCTGGTAGATATGTTCCGGGTGTTCCTCCACCTCCTACTACTTGTGTTCCTGGTGGATATGTTCCGGGCGCTCCTCGCCCTCCTACAATTTGAGTACCTGGAGGATAAGTTCCGGACGTTCCTCCACCTCCTACTACTTGGGTTCCTGGTGGATATGTTCCGGGCCCTCCTCCCCCTCCTGAAACTTGCGTTCCAGGCGGATATGATCCGGGTGCTCCTCCCCCTCCTACAACTTGTGCTCCTGGAGGATAAGTTCCGGGTGTTCCTCCAGCTCCTACTACTTGTGTTCCTGGTGGATATATCCCGGGCGCTCCCCCGCCTCCTACGACTTGTGCTCCTGTAGGATAAGTTCCTGGCGTTTCTCCACCTCCTACGACTTGTGTTCCTGGTGAATATGTTCCGAGCGCTCCCCCGCCTCCTACGACTTGTGCTCCAGTAGGATAAGTTCCAGGGGTTCCTCCACCTCCTACTATTTGTGTTCCTGGTAGATATGCTCCGGGTGTTCCTCCACCTCCTACTACTCGTGTTCCTGGTGGATATGTTCCGGGCACTCCTCCCCCTCCTACGACTTGTGTTCCTGGAGGATACGTGCCAGTTCCGGGTATTTGCATTCCAGGTATACCGCCTCCTACTACTTGCGTTCCAGGAGGATAAGTTCCCGGCACTGTACCTTGTATTACCTGAGTACCAGGTGGATAAGCACCACCGCCCGGTATTTGAGTTCCACCTACTGTTTGTGAGCCAGGTGTGTATGCATTCGACTGTCCCGGTATTTGCCCTCCTGTGATCCCACCCCCTACTATCTGAGTTCCTGGAGGATACAGCCCTCCTGGAAGAGGTCCTGGCGGATAGACTCCGCTAGGTATTTGTGCACCTGGTGGATACATTCCAGGAATTTGAGCGCCTGGTATATAAGAACCTCCTGGTATTTGAGTACCTGGTTGATACACACTTGGTTGTCCTGGTAATTGAGCACCTGGAGGTAAAGCCCCACCCATTTGAGTGCCTGGTACATACGTAGTAGGTTGCCCAGTTTGGGTTCCTGGAGTACCACCTCCTGTTTGAATGCCTGGTTGATAAACTAGTCCAGGGGGATACGTCCCACCGGTTATACCTGGTACAGCTCCTGGGATTTGTGTACCAGGTCCGCCCGAAATGGATGTTCCTGGGCCTCCACCTACTGTTCCTGGTATGGCCCCTCCTGGATAAACTAAAGTGCCTCCCCCAGGGATTCCTGGACTAATTTGTGTTCCTGGAGGATAAGGCCCTCCTGTAGTAATTCCTGGATAAACGGCTGTGCCTGGTCTACCGCCAGCAATAATTGCACCAGGTACGGTGCCACCTGGATAAGTCCCAGCTGTACCGCCTAATTATATAAGTTAATGAATGTTTACTTCTGAAAACTATAATTGGAATCGGTAAAAGATTAAAGTGAACTGCTGTGGTTGTGCGTTTCGGTACAGTTTATTAGTGGTTAGGATTATAAGGGTAGTGCATTCAAGGGGTGAAAATAAAAGATACAAAAATTTTTCTATAATATATTTTATTGTAAATACATTCTTTTTTTTATAGCGTTAAAAATGTGTAAAATCATTGCACAAGGCATCACTGTCATTGTATTATTATTAGTAACGTGCATCGTTATGTCTTTATAATATGACCGACCATACACGCGTCCTATTAGTACACTTCGCTCGGATAAGTCAGGCATACAATTAAATTAAGAATTAAGTGTCTTTTTAGACTAATAAGAGTTGCCCTTCACACCTGTTGGGAGACCCTGCTGTTGCGAGCCAAGTATACCTGGAATAGCCGCCGGTACGGTGCCGATTTTATCGTATCCCGGGCATCCCTCACATCCGTCCGCACCGGATGACATGCTCTGAGCTTGACCCATTCCGCTACTTCCACCTGCAATATATAGTAAATTGTATGGTTATATATAAGATGTTTAACTTGTTTTATTGCGATATTAAAAATAAAGTAAACTATACTTTCACGTTGTGTACAACAATTTCAACTATTAAAAAACGCACTCACTGACAACAGCACGCGATGATTGCTGTGTCGCTTCAGCTTCGGCCTTGCCTTCCTTCTGCCCTTCGTTACCGACGTTCAGGTACTGCGACTGTGTCTGTCCGCGAAATCTACCCCTGTAAGGGGCTGCTTCCCTCTTTCTACGTTCCATCTGTAGGTACTCCTCCTCCTCCTCATTGAGCCGTTCGCGTTCTTCAGCGAGGGCGCGGCGTTTGGTACGAACCTTGAGGGGCGTGAGTACGACGTCGGCCACGCGCTTCTGGATTATGTCGTTCTCGTCTTCGGGAAGGAGGTTGTAGAATGGATCTATACTGTGCTGGAAGTCGGGTTTCGTCTCCTGAAGGAGGATCATTGTCATGCCCTTGCAGAAGTCGACGATTCGACCACCCGCTAGCCGCCATGTCTGTGGACAGAAGATGAGAGGGTCGTTGTGAATATTTTCGGGGGATTTATTGGCTGCTTTGTGATATTGTAATTTTATACTGATATTTTACTGAAATAATGGCTTATGTCAATAGAGTTTATAAAAAGTATCAGTATCCGATAGAAAAAATTTCGAACTAGTAATTTAAGGTAGTTCATTCCTGCAAAAAAGGCCTTTCGAAAAATTTTCATTATGAAAGTCCGTTTAAACATTATAAAACAAATTGATCACAGACCACTTTTGAATACAAAAGTGAAAATATTTGGATAACAGGATATACATAAAAGCATGAATATCGTTCAGTTGTAGATTAATTGTGTGCAATGTTAGAGCTGATTGTTTATAAGTTCTATAACTTTGCATACAATTAATTCTTCTAGAAAAGAACACAAAGACACCTTAAATACAAATCGGATAGAAAATAAAATTTTTTTTGAGAAATATGATATTATTTAAAGTGAACAATATTTACGTTTAATCTACAATTTCATAAAAAAAAAACTTTTTCTGTTTTCTAAATCTTTCTACTTTTAAATTCCATGATCATTTGTATTTTATGTTGAAGAAAACTCCCATATAAAAAACATGTTGGGAGACCATTTATCGAGGATGAACTATACGTTAAATGACATAAACCTAAATAATAGTCCAAGATTATGATGGCTTCACAGCAATTCATACTCTTAGAAAAGATTCTCAAATGCTCCATCATATACCCATAATTAAATTTGTATTCCAATTCAAACCAACGACAGTTAAACGTGATTCAATAAACGAAAAGAAGTAAAAGTATAAAGTACATCACGCATTTTCTAATCGAAAAATCGAGAATCATTTCACGCCAACTTTACCAAACTCCATTGACAATTATCCTTCTTCCTCAAACGCAACAACAATTTCTAGTCGAATTCACGCTGTCGTAACAGCCGACGGCTCCTGGCCCAACAAGTCGACTGTAAAATCGGAAACGCGCTCGCTCGAGCGTGCGTATATAGCACAATATATGTATATAAAACCTACCTCGATTTTCGTAAGCGCCTGATCGGAGGCGTAGAGCGGCTTCTTGTTCGCGTTGATGATGTCGCGCCAGATGTTCACGTTCTCGAGGTCGTTGCCGCGCAGCTTCTCCAGGTAGCACACGCTCTGCGCCGCATCCTTGTACGCCGTGTAGCGCTGAAACGTAATGAATGGTTCACCCATATTGTTTTATTATTTGGTTTTATTTTATACATGCTCTCTAAATTTGTATCAGTGCTTATATTTATATGCACTGTTATTTCACGTAAAAATAGTTACGTACCGTGGCGACGTCGGTGTAGATCCTGGGCTTCTTATTGATGTAATGTATCCTCTCGTTATTGAGGTAGGAGTCTTTCGGGAACTCTTCGTTCACCGAACGATCGAATCGCGTTTTCTCCTGGAAATCAATTCGCAATGTGAATTTCGGACTATAAATTCTATGTGGTTTAACAATTTTCAGACGAAGGAAATTTCTTTACTTCACAAGAACATGATATCAGTTTTTTGGATTTGTAAAAAAAAAATAACTAAAGATATCTAATTATAGATGAAAAAAAAAAATATTGATTTAACATGTTAAATATTTTCCTGTTGTTGGTAATACAAATGTAGAAAGACATTTGTTATAATGGGACCTATGCACCGTGCTAAAATTAGAGTTATATACTTTCGTGTTATACAATTCTCACACATTGCACCAACGTAGGTAGCTCACGAAGTGTCACTTAAACTTTTAACTTGAAGATGATCGTGTTTTTCCACGTTAATTGGCAATTCATTAACGACTGCACTAAATCCATCGGTCACGATTCCCCAATAATCATCAATTTTCGTGTTACCTAGAATGCACCCACACCAATAAACGACAGCAAATATCCCCTATAACATCATCTCCGCCTTTGTTCCCGCACTTATCTATACACGCGTACCTATATATACACACACATGACGCAATGTAGAATTAAACAACCACTTCAAACCCAAACCAAAAAAAAAAAAATGCGGGCTGTCATAACTCGTTAAATAAGCGCGTGCGCCCTGATGAAATCGAGACTCGAATCCTAAGAAGAGCCCACGCCACAGCACGCGCCTGTATATATTATACGTATCAGTATATATGTGCGCGCTTGACAAATTGATGGCGGCAGCTTGCGCGGTGTAAAAAGCAGATTACGCGCGCGCGCGCCATGTGTTTCGGGAAACGAGGCCGCGGTTATCCGATGAACTCTGAACCGCCTATAGAGTTTCCTCGGAAATTACGTCTGTTCAATACATATATCCAACATAAGCGTGTAAAATTTATACTGATTTAAGGTTTCGTGGGAAACCACGGCGTTTGTTATTTTTCTGATATAAGCTCTGGTTACGATATGTGTAATAATAATTGCGCCGTGCACGCGGTATTATACAGAAGTGCACTCGCACTCGGTTCGCGCATTGTCGCACGCGCCGTCAGCGGGAAATACAATCCGCTGAGATGTGCAGAATGCCTTGGCTTTGGCGACGAGCGAGTGTCTTTGTGCGAGCAATCGAAAGCTATATTACGAAACCGAAAACATTGTGAGTTTTGTTAAACAATTAATTCAGTACATAGAGAGATCGAAAAGTAGGTCCGTCGGAGTATCATATATAGCGCTGGCTTTTTCTCTGGATAACATCGTTAATCATCAAATGGGTCATGTTTTGCGCGTGTGATGCTAGTATATAGGGAGATGCGCGCGGCAAAAAACGATATAGCCCCTCTCTCGCGTTAGTTATTATCTCTGACTTAACTTTTTACCCGATGCGATGATTTACGCCTATGTTTGTCCGTGCGCATTGTGTAACTGCGTGGTAAAAAGTA
>JAPYZO010000192.1:0-61311 GCA_030522905.1 Torymus flavipes | reverse complement strand
TCGCTTTCTTTCGAGAATCTCGCTCGTTTTCGAGATTTCGAGATATCTCGCAAAAACGCTCGAAAACCGAACGAATATCGATCGCTTAATTTATATTAAGGATTTTCATGTCAAAAATAACTTGTGAGTAGTTTTAGAATACATAATTTAGAAGGAAATCAAATGTACTTTAAGAATACCGGTCTCCATTTTGCATATCTTTTGAACAAATAAAAAAAAAATTATTTTTGAAGAAAAAAAAAACATTTTTGCAAAGTTTTTTTTTTTTTTTTTTTTTTTTTTAATAAGACCTTAAAGTCATCCACCCACCTTAAAGTCATCCAGTTGTAAGTTAAGACACACCTAATGTGCATGCGAAAGTTCAGCTAATTCCGTCCATTCGTTCAAGAGTTATGACGGGGACAAAATTTGGTTTCATACATACATACATACATATATTTTCTGAAAACCTATTATTTTGACTCAGAAACCTCAAAAACATCTAAATTCATTAAAATCTTTGATTTGAAAATTTCCACCGTTACAAAGCTTTCTTTTTCAGAAAGCAATAATTCAGACAATAACTCGTATTTTATCAATTTTTTTTATTTCATGCATTGTAGATAGTTTTCATGTAACTATTTACAGGTAAACAGGAAATCACTAGCGGTTGCAAACAATTATACTATAGGAAATACTAATGAACTAACAAATTTTAATTATACAATAATTTCTTCCTAGATGCTGCTTCGTGCAAATTGGTCTTTCTCTGAATTCTTATATAGGTATGACGTCGATTATGAAGTTCTATAATACGATGGAAACTTTTAATCAAAGAAAATGTGCAATTTTTTCGTAATGGTAATGAGGATTCAATTACTTTGTCACTGGTAGGTGCGTATAAAAGATCCAGCCGCTCTTGCAGTGTACTTAGTCTTTCTTTGGTGGCTAATAAGATCGCTTCTCGGCGATAAACACGACGAACAGAGTGAACATGCATTTCTTAACTATTTTGCTTATTGTGTTGGTGGCTTTGGTGGGGATTTCTCAAGCTCAGTACGGTAAGTAGTCATTAATTATTATTATTACTTTTTTTTTAAATATCCATGGTTTACGTGTAAAATATGTATATAAATTATGGTTGAGATTTAAATAACTTTTTGATTAATAATGGTTCAAAATGCTGATACGATAAATAATAACAGCATATCTGCAATAAAAGTAAACTTAATCCGGAAACAAGCAGTTTATAATAAAGCATCTCTATTTTAAATTCAAATTTTCAGAACTTCCGCAAAACCGTATAATCAAACTTTCGAAAAGACTGCGAGTCGACAATGTTCCAACGCCCAAGGTTCGCGCGATTAAGATCTTCGAATAAATTTGAAATTCATCTATTCACCGATAAACTAAACAATAGCTATATACCTACTCAGATTTATTAGCATCACGCGTGCCAAACAAACAGATTTTTCCCGATAACCGATTGAACCTACATCAACTAAATCATACGATACGTCATCAACTAATTAACAAATTTATCTGTGAATTTAGGAATCCCGGGACTGATGATGGGAGGCTACGGCGGTGGACCTGGTGGCTACAATGCAGGCGGTGGATACGGCATGAATGGCGGGGGTTACGGCATGAATGAGCGCGGAGGATACGGCCGTGGTCAGGGCAATAATGGTAGAGGTAAATCTTCAAGTTTCTTTTTAATCGTGTACATATAGTGTATTTTTAATTATTTTTTTTGTGAATTTCTAGGCCGAGGCAATGGTGGTGGTGGATTCGGATACGGAAAGTGATAACCATTGTTTGATGACATTAGCCCATGAATTGTGAATAAAAGAAGACCTAGCTAACTTGAAGATTTGTAGTGTCATTTATATAAGATATAAGATTTAATAAAAACATGATCCCTTCTTATTGAAAAATGAAGTTTCATTTAAAATATTTTTACGTCAAAATCAAACGGAATATTCTCGACCAAAATAAAGTCTCAATTTTTCTGGTTCATTCATTATACATACTATATCTGTTTCAGAAATTTGTTCTATTTGTTTTGAATCTTGTTTCGATTTCCTTATCACATTGCTTAGAAAATTACAAGGCCTCGTAAATCTGTTGTGAGTACAATGCTACCTCGCGATCATTAAAATAACATTTCTCAAATATTCTTCATCTTTCTTTCTTTCATTCTGTGTTATAAATACACGCATCAGTTAGATTTACGATTTTCTTCACATATTAAACAGTACAATCACCCCAAGATCATAAAAAATACGATTTGGGAATTCTACCATCCAACTCCTTCCCTATTTTTACTGCGCAATGTAACATAGACATTTGCATCCCACCTTTTGCAGTTTATATTTTTTTGTAAGCCGCTGCAATTGCCAGCCCACATGCACACCGTGTTTTCTCCATCACACGCTATACACACGCACACAAACATTGCGTCAACGATCTGCCGAAAGTAAGTCACTGGACCGCAGCCGAGTCTCGATTACGAAACTCGCGTAATAATCCAGCACTCGCTCCATTCATTCCTTCATTCATTCATTATCTACTCCCCTCCACTATCTCTCTCTCTCTTTACAGCGCATCCGCTACCAAAGCTCAGGTCAAGGCACCACCCAAGTCACACCTCCTAAAATCGAATCCGCATCGATCCGAGCTTCCTCGAACCGGTCGGCGGCCCATTGTCTCTTCTGGAAAACCAGATCGCACGTTAGCCTCAGGGAATTCCAGAGGCCTGCGGCGATCGGCAGAAACCGCAGACACACGTGCGCGCGTATATGTCTCGGTACACTTGCTCGTACGCGCGCACAAGAAGGAGGAGCCGCGCTCGCTCGAGAAGAGCGTGCGTATAAATCGTTGCGTCAGTTCCGATAACCTCGCGCGTATACGCCGGCCTTGCCCGAAAATCGTCATTTGCATTTCTCAGGCAGCGGTGGCGGTAGCTCGAAAATTTCGTCCGCGCGCGCGCGAGCGCGCATGCGACAGAGAAAGGCGGGAGAGTGAGAGAAGAGACTCGAGCGACGCAGCTGCGTATAAAGGTGGAGAGCGCTGGGGATGAACGGCCAGTCACGCATCAAAGCTGTCGTCAAGCTGACGATTGATCTTTTTGCCAGTGCTTTTTGTGGTGTCTGAGTGGTGTTGTTGTTGTTGTTCTTTTTTGCTTTCGTAGAAGAGGAAGGGAAGATTCTATATCGAAGATGATGTTCGCTCTGGTTTTTTGCTGCCTGCTCGGCTTCACGACGACTGGTAATTCGAAGCTGCTTTTTTTGTTGTCTATTGTTGTTCATATGGGTGAATCAGTATTGTGCGGTTTTAGATGACGAGTGCTTTTGAATTAAGAACATAAAAAATGTATAGTGGTTTAAAGAAAAAAAGTTATCTATGGATATATTTTAAATTAAAGTCGTAACTACATTAATTAATTTCGAAGAATTACAATTGTCGCAAAACTGTTTGATGGTTCAATTAAATTTATTGAAATTCGTGAATTAAAACTTACTGATTATTGTTTTTATTGACTTAAAGTCATGTTAAAAAGTTATTGGTAAATCGATAGAAGTAGTTTTGTATTCAAATTATTTAACAATTAGTTCTATATTGTCTAAACATGACAATGCAAATGTTTCGCACCTGATGTACTATCGAAATCACGTTATCAACTTTTTGAATGAAATTCGTATAACAGTATACATAGTTCATGAATACTGATATGTATGTTTAGCATAACATTTACTAATATCGTGTGTATTTTAAAAATTAAATTTAGAATAACACGTTCGTTGACATAAAATTAAAAATTCATAACTTCCTGGTAGGACTTCCTGCTTCTTTGTACAATACTTAACACTTTTATAATAATTATTCTTATGAAGAATCATCGTTAAATAAATTCAACATTTTATTGTTCTGCCTCATAAAATGTAGAAATGAAAAATAAGATAATAGATAATAAATTCATTTTAAACATAATCAACAAGTCTCTGCATAAACCCGAATATAATCTCCTCTCAATCGCACCGCGGAACTTCATTAAAATTCGAAAGGATCTTTTTCGCACCTCGTCTTCGCAAAAATCGCCTATTCAACTGACACTTCCTCAATGTCAATAAATCATCATCATAACTATCTCCTTTACAGTGTACGGCAGTCAAGGTTTCTACTTCCCGGACCAGATAGGGACGAAGGCTCAGGCGAACAGCGAGGCCTGGTCGGACGGCTTTGGCAATTCGCAGGCGAATGCTAACAGCAACGCGGTATCGAGCGGCACCGGCGGCGGTGGCTCGAGGTACCCGCAGTTCTACAAACCCAACGAAGGTCACGGCTACGGGGGTCACGGTTACGGCGGTGGTAGCTATCCTGGGTAAGTGACCGCAGTGTGTAAAGAAACTGGGCCAGCATATTGTATAGGCGGAAATATTTCAAGCGGTCTTTGAACTATACAACCGATCGTTAAGGATGAAGCAATGTATAGGCGTGTTCGAGGAGTTCCGGGATGCCGGTGATTTTGCTTTAATTTCTTTTTAATGAAGTTAGACTGTTTAACGCGTCAGTAGTGCATCGGTGATCATAGTTCGGAGAATCGTCACGTTTGAAGTATTACTGGGAAGAATTTTCCTGATACGCGATAAGGATAAAAATATAATATTTGAAATCAGAGAAACTTTCTCGTGCCGAGATTTCGTTCGGTGTGTATTGAAATGCGATTTTAATTGAGCTAGAGCGCTGCACAAGAGTTCGGCATTTTCAAGCGAATTCGGCGTTTAAGGTGTGCGACGTAAGCCGCGGCCTCTTGCATAACGAGCGCGCGTGAGTTTCATATTAACGTGCGCGTAGAGGTGCGTGTAAACTTACATCACTGGAAAATCTGATTCGTAATCCCTTTAACCGGCTGAATTCGTTATACGAAGTGGAACAGCAATTCGACACTGTTTTCTAACTCTACGAATATCATGAATGTCAATTTGTTTCGGAACCTTTCGCGGATCGGCTCATTAGAATAGAATTGACGAAAGAAATTTCACTTATTTCAACGATTTTACCCTTAACAGGCCAGTTTCGGAGTACGATGGTCCGTATGATAACTACCACAACAACCAGCATAACCGCTACCCGGGCGGTCACCAGTCGCATCAGTCGAACGCGAACGCTAACGCCCAGTCTCACGGCTACGGCGGCAACTCCAATGCTAATGCCCAGTCGCAGGGTTTCGGTGGTAACTCCAACGCCAATGCCCAGTCGCAGTCTCAGGGTTTCGGTGGTAACTCCAACGCCAATGCCCAGTCGCAGTCCCAGGGTTTCGGTGGTAACTCCATATCCAACGCCATCGCCGGCAGCCAGTCGTTGAACGGCCATGGAGGCGCCAGTGCGGCCGCGGCCGCCGCGTCTGCTGGCACGAGCTTTGTCAATGGCATCCCCGTGGCTAGCGCTGCTGCCGCTGCCTCAGCTGCCGTTGCGTCGCCTCATGGTGAGTAATTTATAGGTTTACGTATTATGGTTTCTTTGAATAAGTGGTGTAGTATACAAATGGTTTATGAGGTTACAAAATTGGCTTTTAATTTTGGGTTCATTAGACCATTTTCTGCAGATACTTGGTAACATTGAGCATAGAAAATTTGTTCTTGGTTTAGTGAAATATTAAATCATAATATTACAAGAAAGTATTTCTTTGAACCACTTAATTTTTTTTAACTTAATAATAACATTCAAGAATTAATTCAAATGAGTCCTTCATGAAAACAATTAATTTTTATTTCAATAATATCGTTTTCTTCGATCTATTAAATTTTTTTCTCAGTATATATGATCAGAGAAAGCTATTAATATTTTTACAATTAAAGCTTGCACCTAACTTTTAAAACTTTATAATAACAATCGATTTTTTCATTTCTCCGCAGGTGGCAGCGCATCCTCAGTAGCCTCATCGGCAAGCGCCGGTGGCACCGGCGGTGGTCAGCGATACCCAGGCCCCAGCTTCCACGGGCCCTACGACAACTACTACAACAACCGGCCGGTACACTATGGGTACAGGAGCGGCGGTAGTGAGGACGACGATGACTCCTTCGAGGCCGACATCGTCGACGCTGCGGCGAGGAGCAGCAGTTCGAGCGATGCCATCGTTTTCAAAGACTAAGACGCTTCCTCTTATAAGGAGTAGGATGATTGTGTGTTGACTAAGATGTATTGCGTGCGTGTGTGTGCCCCTGTGCCTGACTAGAAATCAGTATTAAGTTATTTGTTCTTTTTATACTAATAAATGAATGTTTGTTAATAAGGAATCGCTAGTGTGTTTCGTCGTTTTTTTCTACCTTGGGTTTTTCGATGAAGATGGCTGGGTATTCTGATAAGTTTTAAATGCGTGTTAGTTTTTTATAAGCCTTAGTTTATCAAGGCGTGTCGATGATAACTTTTTTTTACAATTTCATATAAATATTTGCGAGAGTAAAAGATGAGATACAAAGATATGTTCTACTTGAAATATACGTTATAATAACTCTATAGTGAGATTCGCGAAAAATTTATAAATATAAACACGTATCCTCTGGGAAAAGAGTGTCGCTGATAAAAATATCTCGCAACCTTTCAAGAAACGATAACTGTCACGACTGACCTAATTAAAGCTATGATATTTCTTCTCATCTGCTTCCTATTGCCGTGACTATAAGCGCGTACATAATTTTTCATGAGACGAACATTCGTTGCAATGTCGATATGAAAAAATTCATTGAGCACTTAAGTTTTCAATTTTGCTGTGGAAATAATATATATATATATATATATATATATATATATATATATATATTCTTTGTAACTATTAATTACTAGGGAAATTCCTAAAAGAAAAAAATTTAAGTGCTTTCATAAAACGAGCATGAGAAATATGGGATGAAATGTAGTTTGATGAAAATGTCTCACCATATTTGGATTTCACAGTATTTGTAATAACATAATATTTTAGTGAATTTTGTCATTAAAATCGCTCGAGAAAGGAATAATGGAAAGGAATAGACAAATGAAAATGTTACAACTCTTGTGATACTTATTTTATTACCAATAATGTTTTAACGCGTGCAATACACAATCATTTTTACAAAGTTGAAAACTGAAAAAGAATTTAAAAATCAATTTTTGACTACATAGAATTTTTATAGTATTTGACCTTTCTATTTGTAAGTAAATAAAACTGATACTTTGAAATAGAATATTGAAATTAAAAAATTTACTTTTTGCATTAAAAACTTTTTTAAATACTTTTTACTGCTTACTATACAGTGTGAAATACAAACAAATTTTGAAAACCACTCTGATTTCAAATTTACAATTACGTTAAAATTCAGATTTTCATACGATATTTATGTGCATTTTGAGAAAGACATTCCAAGATCAAACCAATGGTGGCTATTATGTATCCAATACATAAAATATGGATTAAGTGTATCACTAATATGACACTTTCGTTTTCTTCTGTACCTTTTTCGGTAATATTCCAACTGGTTTTCCAATATTTTTTCCTAAATAGCCAAGATTGGAGAAGGCCATGATCAACAATTCTTTGTGTAATTTTATCGAACTTTTCGATATAAGGACAAGCTTTTTCATAAGGGAATACCGCGCTATTTTCAACTAAAGTTAAACTTGTATATTTGATCATTCCCGATCCACCTTTCGTTATATATCTGTTAGTGTAGTATTTAGCTGACAAGTAGGGCAAAATGCAAATAATTTTTTCGCCTTTTGCTAATCTTTCAACGCAAACTTTGATACTTTCGATTTGCAGTTTGGAGATCAACGACGGCATTAAAAGATGATAAGTTTTTACTACGTTTGGAAGCGAATTCGCACAATAAACTGGCATTCCAGATTTGTCAATTTCTTCCCACGTGTTTAAAGCGACTTCATTATTTTGTAGTTGTAAGCTCGTCCACTGAGCAAAAACGTCAGTAGAATACTTCATTGACAATATTATAAGAAGAAGGTAATATATTCTTTGAATCCATTTTTGTGGATTCGTCGGTGCAGTAATGCTCAAAAATATTCGAAAAATATCAACCTCGTTCCACTGCTCAACAGGAAATTTCAAAACACGAGCAATCTTATGAAACACCATAATCAACATCATAGTAATAACAAAGGGTATAAAGGTGCTGTAAGAAATTCTAATATTTGAAACAGTTAAATTCGGTACAATCACTGCATAATAACTAGTTCCATAAGGTTTTCCACTTACAACATTATGTTTTAATAAAATTGTTTGAATGTAACTCTTTGGTAGTAAATTTATTTCATTTTTTCCTAGTTTGTTCATCATAAGCTTGTGAGTAAAATTTTTGAAAGTTAATCTTACGGGTTGCTTGGTAAAGTTCATTACACGAGAAAAAGTTTCTAAAAAAACATAATCACCTCCTTCGATTCTCATAATGTCTTTTAAAGAGTTTTTATATACTATGGAAAACGGTGGTATATGCCATATCGGAAATTTCAGTGGATATTTGTACATATTCAACAACTTGTCGGGAAAAATATCGATTTCGTGTGTTAAATATTCAATGTTGTATGAGTTGTTAAAAGGATTGTAATTTGAAATTATAGTGCCATCTGAGTTTACTTGAACAATTGTAAAATCCAAAAATTTCAAACTCCAAGTATAACTAAATATATGAATCCATTTATTTTCCGTTGCAACATTATCAGAGAATAACATTACTAAACATCTAGGTCGTACAGGTATAGGCGATAGCTGCACAAGAATATCCACTATATAATTAATGTGATCTAAATAAAAATTTTTATGGTCTTGGTTTATTAGTATCACAAAGAAAGTGGATGATCGTGGATGTTTAAAGACTGGAGTACATAAAGTTCTATTATCACCAGTGTTTTGGATCTTTGCTGAATCAATAAGTACTGTGGGTGCATGACTACTTATATTTCGAATAAAGATATCTAGTACGTCATTATTATTTGTAAAATCATCTTTAAATATTGTAATTTGATGAAATTTTAATTTAAAATACGATTGATGAATTTTATTTGATAATATATGTAAATTATCACCTAAAATACTTTTTTGAAGGATATAAAAGTATAAGGTACTTATCGTGAGCACATTCATAGCTCTTCTTTGCCAAATAATTTTTAATATTTCAAGAAACTAATTTTTATATTAATGTATTCACCTTCACAAAGTACATCTACAAGTGCATGATAGCAAACAACTCTAAAACAAAAAACTCTAAGACGAACAACTCTAAGACAAAAAACTCTGAGACGAACCACTTGAAGACAAAGAGCTATTCGCAATAAACGAAAAACTAATGCACGCAGTTCAACCTTAATTAATTTATTGAATTTTCTTTGAAAAAATTGCTATAAAATTTTATCTTTCCGTTTAATCATAAATTTTTATTTTAAAAGACTTGAAAAAATTTGAAATATTTTTTTAATTTGAAACAACTATTGACGCTACAATTATGAATGGTCTAAAACGGTCTATTTGTAATTTTTGGTGCTATAGCTACTGCGTATCGACAGTTTTTGAGTGATGTAATCTGTAACTTGACTTTTCCCAAGATGAAGTTGTAGAATCATGGTTAGATGCAAGACTAGAAAACTATTACTGTCAACCTATCAGAACTCACAAACTGTATATTATAATATTTAGTAAACAGATAAGATAGAATGGTAATGATTCTTTTTTCGTCAATTATTTTCTTGGCATAATCTTTAAAACTCAGTAGTTCTCATATTTTTGATTGAAGGTGGTATTAATTCGCAAATATTTTACAGTAATTTGAAAATGAAACCGTGCGTTGTGTAATACAACATTAAAAGCATTTTCTAAAAAAAAAAAATACTGTCAAGCAACATTACTAAGCATTTTCGCCGCATAGGTATTGGTGCAATTCTGATGTAGAAGTCTGCATGCGGTATACACCTATAATAACCTATCATCATTATTATTTTTTAATAATTATAAAATCAAATGTAAAGTCCATGCTCCTAGATTCGTCAAAATAGTTAAGATCGCGAAGACAATTTGAATATTTCAAAATTTGCGATAGAAAGTAATCACTTTTCGAAGAGCATCAAATTTGTTTAAATATGCGTATTTGGTAATATATTCGATTATCAAGGTTATTGCTGCAATGATATATCCAACTATTAAAATAAAAATTAAGTGTATTATTAACATTACACGTTTAGTCTTCACTTCAGATCTTTTGCCAATATTCCACGAGATTTTCCAATTTTTCTCTCTGAATTCCCAAGAATTCAGAATACCATGATCAATAATTTTTTGTATGATTTTATTGAATTGTTCGACGTAAGGACATGCTTTTTCATATGGTAATGCTACACTATTAGAAGAAATCGATAGTCTGGTATATTTTAGAACATTTCTTGTTATATACTTATTAGTATAGTACCTAGCTTTATTGAAAGGGTAAATACAAATGATTTTTTCACCATTTGATAATCTTTCGACACATTCTTTAACATTTCTTATCTGAAGTTTTAATATTAATGATGATGTCAGGAAATGATTTTTTTTTGCTATATCAATAAAACTCTCCGAACAGTATAATGGAAATTTAGATCCGTGAATCTCTTCCCAAGTATCCAAAGATAATTGTTCTTGCTGAGTTCTAATTATTGTCCAAGATGTCAAAATATCGGTAAAATACATCATCGATAAAGAAATTAAAGTTAAATAGATAATTCTTTGGATCCTCTTTTGTGGACGTATAGGTGTAGAGAGGCTAAGAAGTATCCGAAAAATACTTACAGCATGCCATTTGTTAGAAGGAAACTTTAGAATACTAGCAATTTTCTGAAATAGAACAATCACGCATATAATAATGAAAACGTGCACGAAAATATTATATGATACGCCAGTATTCATTGTAGATAAAATTGGTACAATAACAGCATAATGACTTTCCATAAAAGATTTTCCCATAACGATATCACGTTTAAATAAAATTGTTGCGATGTAAGATTTTTGTAACATGTTGATTTTGCTGATTTCTAGCTGTTTAATCATGAAATCATAAGAAAATTTTGCGCCGAAGGTAAAAGCCACTGGTTTGAGTGTAAAATTCATTTGGTGAGAAAAAATTTCTAAAAATGCGTAATCACTTCCTTGAATTCCTATAATTTCATCTTGTGAATTTTTCTTTACTATAGAAGCAGGTGGTGCATGGTATATAGGAAATTTCAAGGGATACTTGTTCATATTCAATAATTTGCTAGGAAAAATATCTGTTTTAGATCTTAAGTATTGTGTATTATAATGTTTTTTGAAAGGATAATAATTGGAAATCGTAGTATGGCTTATATTAACTTGAGCTATTGTAAAATCTAAAAATTTTAAATTCCAAGCATACTTGAACAAATTTAGCCATTGATTTTTGGTAGAAATATTACTAGAAAATACGATTACTAAACATCTCGGCCGCGTATATGTAGGTGACAATTGTACAAAAACATCCAATATATTATTAAGATATATCAATTTATCATTTGCACTATCTTGGCTTACAAGTATAATAAACAAAGATGACGATCGTGGATTTTTAAACGCTAGATTATGTAAACATCGATTATCGTTGATGTTCTTCGTTTTTATTAAATTAATCGACAGTGTAGGTACATGACGGTTTATATTCTGAATAAGATTATTCCATAGATTATCATTATTGTTTAGATAGTCGGTTTTAAAAATAGCTACTTGATATAAATTTAACTCAGAATTAAATAGGTTTATGATACTTTCTGAAAGCATATATATATTGTCTTTAGCAGAATTTGTACGATGAATACAAAAACTTAATATAAATATATTAATCATATGCATAATTCGACAATAAATATTTCTCATACTATATAAAACTTTTCAAATTATTAAAGGAAATAGTTTTAAATATAACGAATATTTTATAACTTTTTTGAACGACGGAGCACAAAATTTGAATTTGATGCCTGTTTACCCGGTGCAAAGCAAAACATGAAATCGACTACTCATACTGCGAACTTCATAGTATAGCAAATTTGTTTTTATACTTTAAAAAAATTGCTACAAAATTTTATTATCCCTTAAATTTTTAGTTTAAAAATATTCAAAGTACGAACAAAAATTAGTGAAAAAATAGTTTCATACATTTTCTGTACTTCATTTCAGTTGAAAGTGAACTGCAAAATTTTCATTTTTTTTGCTGTCGATATTTTGATTGAATTGTATTTAACTAATTCCATTTTCAAAATCATTATACTACGCACGTGGTACCAGAAATCTGAGCAAACGGCACTTTCCAGCATACATCCTATGCTCGATTTCGTTAAACTGAAAAGTCAACTTGACCTCTACTTTATTCCCACCTCATTAGCAATTGTAAACACACGACGCTGTGTATCCTCCTAAAAATAGAAAATCTGTAATTTCGAGCGACACAAAGAGTCTCAGAAACTTCCTAGTCGTTACGGTGGCCGTACGCAAGGATCAACGAACGCTCTCACGCAGTTCTTCCCAAAAATTATGAGGAACCAACTATTTGCACACTCCTCTCTCGCATCCTTCCTTTATCTCTTTCTATATGGTACTGATGAATTATTCATCTATGCCTTACGCGTGAAATAAACTTTTAGTATAAGCATATAGGAATTTGACCTTCCCATTTCTCTGATTGTTATCGGCTTGTGATTAGAGATCACAGGTACTTTGATATAATGAACGATTGCATTTTTTACTAGTGCGAGGTGATTCATGCAGATTTTTTTCATAAGGATGCTTCCTTGATATTATAATAATGATGCATTGGATACTCATAGTCAGTTTAATAACTATCAGTGGAGAAGAATAATCACTACATTTTTAAAGTTCTTAAATAGTTAAAGGATGAATGTTTGAAAACTTTTCTGTAAAGTTCTATGTTAGTTTAAAAAATAAAAATATTTGATTATTTTTTAAACATTATCTTATTCATTCAAATATTACTCGTTTAATACAAACCAACAATAAACATAACTATAATGACAACTTATATCTACCTATATCAAATTACAATTTAGAATTTTCGCATATACATAATAGTACATTCGAATATAATGGCTATTGTAAATGTTATTTGTAAATCAGCCAATAAAATTTTCGCCAAACAATTTACATTTTGAAGAATAACACTTTGAAGGTTGTTAAAATTTGAACTGTTATTTATGAAAATTGTAATTTGATGAAGATGAAATTTTCGAATAATCTTTAAAAGAATATTATTTAGTACATTGTATGCATTACGATTACTGCAACTATTCTTGTATGCTATCTCTTTTGTAATAAAAGGACTTAAAACCGTCGATAAATTGGTAAGTAAATTCATAAAATATATAAAGCATATCCAAAAAAGCATTGAAAAAAATGGGTTCATACTTATTTCTGTACTTTATACTAGTCAAATACCTACTACCAAAGTTTCATCCGTTTACTGTCCACTTCGACTGTTGTTGTGAACACCTAATTACATTTTTCTTAAATTACTATACTTTGCGCGTGATGCTTCCACATACGTTCTATATTTGAGGTCGTTAAAAACAAAGTGCACGTGGCCTCTATCCATTCGCTTCTCTCCCACCTCATGAGCACTTGTAAATACTTTTGAAAATAGAATATTTATAATTTTAGGCATCGCGCTACAAGACAAAGAACTTCAAAGTCTTCCTTGTATTTATATAGCCATCGTAGCTAAAGGTCAACGAACATCCCAACATATTACCGGAAAAACCAAGATTTTTGTCTATTTTTAAGTTGAATGAAATGACTTCTCATTTTTTGGCTTATTGAATGGTTCAATTATAACTATCAAAAGGGTTACTTTTAAATTTAGTTTTAGCCAAGAAACATAATAGTTTTAATTTTATTATATTCAGTCAATTTGTATTTACGGAATCTTACATTAGTATAATAGAATTTTAGTTTTCAAGGTGTATTTTTTATTTTCGATCATTATTCTATTAATTTATGCCTATCACATATAAAATATACTATACGCTCAATGAAAATTTCCATTTTGTTAATTAATAACGTAAAATAAGTTGAATTCTTTGTTATTATATTTGAAACTAATAAACAAATGGCTAAAGTCACAGCCACATAAAAAAGATATAACTATTATACTTAAAAAGAAACCACTTATTTAGCTATTGAAACCCACGATATCTCAAGATTACAATAATCTACTCTCGGTTAACCAAGTTTTTTTCATGTGTAATTTCGCAACTCATCTCTTTTCATCCGTACTTTCCTTCTCCTCACACTTTTTCCGATATATCCCGCGACCACCACGTGTCGATAAAACTGTGAAAGTTATACATGACATTACGCTTGACGTTACACACTTTTACGCAAGATAAATAACCGCAGAGGGCGAAATTCGAATCGCTTATCCACGACCTATGACTGCAGTCGATCTAGACTTTTTATTATCTGAATCGTGCAGGTTGCGCGTGAGATTTTCTGCGCTCATGTGACGTACGTCTTTTAAATAAACAAGTGGCGTTCGGTGACGGATTTAGCTAATTCAGGGTATTTTAGCTCTTATATCATAGTTTTCGTATCACAACTGAAAAATCGGTAAAAGATACGTAGTACCATTAAATATTTGTAATTTCTTGGATGATTCTATTCCAAATTTAAAACCTACAGTTTAAAAGTTTTCATATTTTCTCTTTAGTTTGCACGACTGAAGTTTGCTGAGCAGTAAAATGAATTCCAAGAAAATGCGAAAAAATATTCGTTTCAGGTGTTAATTTATTTGTGGCCAATATAGACAAATCGAAGTGCGAGCCGAAAGAAAAATACAAAAAGAATGACGCGCTGGGGAAGTACCTGCGCGAAGTGCATACTCACTTCGTACGTTCAACCAATTAGAGTTCCATTCGATCTTTCATTACTCAACGGTATAATGGCTCTTTAATTACATGTGATCGTGGAGATTACTCAGGTATATATATGTATACGTCTTGTGTTAATTTATTAAGGTAATAAAAATATTATCTTTAAACGATCGCTATTAATATATGAAATCGTGTATAAAATTTTAATATAAAAATGGTACGAACTTCTTATCTATGAAAATATTTATGAAACTTGCTGCATCTTATTAAAAGTTGCTTCTTGCATTTAAAAATATGATAGCTATGTCTGAATGTAGCGATACATTTAATATAAAAACGTTAAGTTCAAATAAAATTATCAAATTAATAATATGTGATTGCTTAATTACATCACCGTTCAAAACATAAGTAGATTACGCTTTCAAAACCGTAAACAAAAATAAAGCGATTTTCCAGCACGTGCACAGCTCAAAACAGCCGCAGCCAGCATCTCCGCAATATGCTATATAGGATCTAAACTTGTATAGGAGCTCAAGGATTAGGTAACCAAAGACTCGGTGAAGATAAACACAAGATTAATTCCAGCAGTTTTTTCAATGTCATCGACGTTTTATTAATATCACAATGCGATTCGCTTATATAGGCTTATTAAGTAAGTACTCGATGAACGTGGGTGAGAATGAGGGAATCAATTTTCCCCCGATGAAAATAATATATAATATATATAGATATACGTTCTACGCTCTAGACGAGTATGCGCGCGCTGATCTATGTATAAAAGGGCGGGGCGAGAGTTGTTCTGTACAAAAAAAAGTCACTTATTGGCTATTTTCATTTTGGTTCTTGATGCTTGCTATCAATTTACGCGGGGATTTTGCCAGCTGAGACCTCGTACGTGCCCTTGCCGGTCGAGTCGACTTTGGAGCTGCTGCTGCTGTAGACACCTTTGACCTTGTCTACGCTGCCCTTCTCCTTGACTTCCGTCTCCTCATCAGCGTTGATACGCGAGAAGAGTCTGTGATTTGAGAAAAAAAGATGATTGCTATTAGATAAATGTCAAGTTTTTTTAAAGGCCTTTTAAAGTAAATTTATAGTAAAGGCATTACGTATCAACCGATTTTTTTTATGAAACGATTTACGAACGGTTACGAAATAACGAAATTCGTACGTCGAAATGAAAGAAACAATAACGTTTGGATTTTACGATTCATTAAGAGCCTTACAATAGCCGATAAACCGCGAGATCGCAATCTGATTTTTTAAAAGGCTCATGAAAAACCAAATGTACGGATTCGTAGATACACGATAGCAGTGTGTAGTTCAACATAACAATAACCGCGGACGAGTGTTAATGAGATGAATTTGCGTAAACTTTGTAGACACGTGTTATACAAACGTTTTTCTTTTTTTTTTCTTTTGCAATAAAAAGCGAAGAAACATCGCGCGCATTAACGTTCGCGAATATAACGATACGTGATAAATAAAGTCTCTCGTTCCCGGAAACAGCAAGGACGCCTCGAAGGAGAAAAAAAGTAGTGGACCGCGTGTGTGAAAATCAAAGAAGATGATTCTACGTTTTTCATGTAATCAGCTATAGCAGACATTTATGCGCGAAAAAACTTATCGAATTCCCTGATAAAAGTATAGAGAGCGAAACTTTCGTTTACTATCTCCGCTGTGCTTGTCAAAAGCAAAATATTGCGCCATACCAAAATATTCCACGGTTTACATTTTGATACGCGCTTTTTTCTACGAGAAAAAGGGAGATAGCGCTCTTACCCCACACCACCACCAGCGTTAGCGTTTGCGCTAGCCTGAGCGTTGGCGTTAGCGTTGGCACCGCCAAATCCGCCGGAACCACCATATCCGCCACCGCCGCCGTTGTATGGTCCGTAACCGGCACCACCGAATCCACCTGATAAATAAACATTGGTTGAGAATTTTGTTTGTTGTCGAAAGGAGAAAACGTGATTTGAGAAAGCTGGTTTTTATACATTAAATATTTACAAGTGGTGAAAAATGTAATCACATTTTTTCATAAACAATTAAGTGCGTTAAGCTAGTTTTGTAACATTTACAAGTACCATAATTTAAAACATAGAGTGCACATAATAAATTTACATGAAACATGAACTTAGATGGGGATGAGTCTCATCATTATTTCAATAATTTGACTTTATGTCAATAAAAACGAAACTTTTTTCGTAAATTTTCATTTGACCTATTCTCGTAGCTCTTGATACAACTCATATTATACCAACACCATTTTTCCATCTTCAAAATCCTAGTATTGCTAAGATCTCCACAAACCATAAACAGTCCATCATCGAAAGACTTTTTTGACTGATTCAAGTATACAAATCACCCAACCAAAATCTATATAAAAATTGACACTCACCTGGGAATCCACCACCGGCACCACCAGCACCAGCACCAGCACCGGCACCAGCATTGGCATTGGCTGTCGCTACAGCATTGGCGTTAGCGTTGGCACCAGCACCGCCGAAACCGCCGCTACCTCCGTATCCTCCACCGAGTCCACCTTGGTTGCCGCCATAACCTCCTTGGCCACCGCCGAATCCTCCCTGGTTACCACCATAACCTCCCTGGCCGCCGCTGAATCCTCCGTGGCCACCGCTGCCGCCACCGCCAAGTCCACTGTGTCCACCACCGAGTCCGCCGGTGTAACCGCCACCGCCGATTGGCGCACCACCTCCATGACCACCGGCACCGGCATTGGCACCAGCAGCGGCGTTAGCATTGGCACCAGCGCTGGCAAGACCACCACTACCGCCGCCGCCGCCGCCCCCAACGATAACGGGACCGGAACCTCCGCCGAAACCACCCTCGTGACCGCCACCATAGCCGCCGCCATGACTAGGACCAGAAACGAATCCACCCTGGCCTCCGTGGCCACCACTGAATCCGCTGTCGTAGTTGCCGCCTTCGACTCCGAAACCGCCACCACCGCTGTGACCTCCGTGACCTCCACTAATGGCAGGGCCGCCACCGAAACCACCGCTACCGCCATGGCCGCCGCCGCCGCCGCCGCCGCCGCTTCCACCGTAGCCGCCGCCTAGACCACCGGCACCACCGAGAGCACCAGCGCCAGCGTTGGCACCAGCAACCGCGTTAGCGTTGGCACCGGCAATAGCGCCGGAAGAACCGCCGCCTTGGCCGCCGCCATAACCGCCTGAGCCGCCGAAGCCGCCATCTGTAACAAATAATTAGGAAAATTAGTTTTGATTTATCGTTAAAAATACTCTTTCTTTAGTATCGTTAATTCCCTAGAAGTTATTCTAAAGTGATTTCTTTATTGTTCAATAATTTATAAAACAATTGAATTATTTAGTAAGTATAACCCCTATTACATGCATCCTTTCAACTCTGTTATCGTACATTGCATAACGCATTAAATCGATAACCTTATCTGTATTTATCAGATTGTTTGTTTAGAATGGTGTTGGATGTGTGAGTTGTATCAAGAGTTTTCATGTTGATAGACCCTAAAGGGTTCTAAAACTATTATTAAATATATACACCTGCGGTCAAATGTTGTATTACAAAATTATTAATGTGATTGTGAAGTTATGTAACAATGTGATTGACTTGATGGTTTTAACATTTACATTTATATATATGTACATTTATATATTTACATTTATTTACATTCAATTATTGTGCAAAACAAAAGTCTGTGAAAGCACACAAAGATCATTACTGTACCTTTCTGTAATTGAAATCTCCGTAGCCTAAATAAAAAGGCTTGACTTTTATTAAAAATAACGAGAGCTATCTATAAAGACTGAAAGTGTAAGTGTATTTTGAACTTATTAAATATTAGCGTAAAGTATATTTGGAATATGTTAATTGGTTTGATGTACCGTGTATGTTTAGGTTCAACAAAAACTGATTCAGTTTCCATAAGTTTAGATGTTCATGTCGTATGTGAGTCACGCACTTGAAATTTGAAATTCAAATTTGCCGATCAGAAAATATAAACAAACAAAACCAAATCAGTGCATGTCAAGACTTCCAAATCTGTAAAACTCTAGTATTCATTTTCAATGACACGATCAACAACGAGTATGCTAATTAGCTTTTCCTCGTGGTTCATACTATTGAACTATTGTTTCTAAAAGAATTGATTTGAATAATCATTAGCATACAAGTATTAATTAAGTACTAATAATAGAACTGTCAAAATGTCTCGCACTTTATGAATATTGAAAAGTCATCTACTGATATAAAAATATTACAAGATTGTTTAACTTATTTTTAGTCTCTTAGTTAATATACGTCTTATTATTTATTAAAATTTTTACGAAGTTGTGTTGACAAAAATTAATGCTCATTTAGTACCTTCTACAAAAATATTTATTTTTCAAAACTTTTGAAACTCTTCAAAAATTGAAAAAATTTGGAAAAATATAAACTACACTACGCATTTCCATAACACATTAAACTTAAAAAACTACATTATTGCCATAAAACAATTATCAAGATACTTACGTCCACCTTGGCCGCCGCCTCCATAACCGCCCTGGCCGCCTCCGTAACCACCCTGGCCGAAGCCGCCGCTTCCGTGTCCGCCCTCGAATCCACCCTGGCCGCCGTATCCACCACCGCCGAAGCCTCCGTGGCCGCCGCCGTATCCGCCATCCTGGAAGACGATACCCTCACCGGCACCAAGAGCCGTGGCTTTGGCGTCAGCGGTGGCACCACCGGTAGCGTGCGTGTCGGTCTTGGTGTGGGTTCCCGAGCCGCCGAAGGCGGACGACGACGAGGAAGACGAAGACGAAGAAGCCGCTGAGGCAGCTCCACCGTAACCGCTGCCAGCGTAGCGCTTGTCGCGCGGCTGGAAGGCTGCAAGAAAACAAAGAAATCGTGAGTTATGGTGTTTTTTGAATTTTTCTTTTTTCGCTTTTAAAAGATGTTTTTAATATTCTTTTTTCATTGTTTACAAGTTTTAGTGAAGCTATATTGTTGAAAATAAATTTATTTTGTTTCTATCGAGTTTAAAAGTAAAAAAATTAAAACTAAAAATGTATTTGGTTAGATAGAAGAAGATACTTGAAATATTTTAGAAACAGGGTTCTTTCTTGTTTACAGTTTGAGAATTAAAACAGGCTTATCAGTTTGGGAAGACAAGATATTACGTATGCAAATCACTTAATCCGGCAAAGGAAATCACTGTTTTCGAGACTAATAACTGTTTCTATAAATACTGGTGAGAATGTATGATACCGTACAAACTGTTTTTCCAAATTTTGTTTTTACAATTCAAATTTCATTTGTTTAACGTAGATTTGCAATTAAATGGAACAAGTATACAATAAATTGAAAAGATTTTTTTAGTAGGAGTAAAATCAAGCCGTTAAAATAAAATAAAAGAAAATATTAACCGAGTCCACGTCTGTGGCGACCACCTAGTCCTCCGAGAGCACCAGCACCGGCATTGGCACCAGTGCTGGCGAGGCCACCGCCGCGACCGGCACCGGCATTGGCACCAGTACTGGCGAGGCCACCGCCGCGACCGGCACCGGCATTGGCACCAGTGCTGGCGAGGTCACCGCCGCGACCGGCACCTGCATTGGCACCTGTGCTGGCAAGGCCACCGTCACCAAGAATGGAACCAACACCACCGATAATGGACTCAGAACCCAAACCCTCATGAGCGCCACCGTGGACGCGTCGATTACCGTGAACTTCGCCAATAACTGTTTTTATAAATACTGGTGAGAATGTGTGGTACCGTTCAAATTGTTTTTCAAATTTTATTTTTACTCGTTGAATCTAAATTTTTTTCGACCGGTTGTTTAACGTAGATTTGAAATTAAATGGAACAAGTATATAGTAATTAAATTTTTTTTTATTTTTTAAGAGTAAAATAAAATTTTTAAAAGAATTTTGTTGAAGAGTAGAAAATTGAATAGTTGAAATCTTTTATAAATATCTTAAATATTAAACTCCTAATACGTTGTGAATCTAAAATTTGAATAAGTTTGAGCGATTAAGTTTAAAGTTAATAATACAAAATAACTTCGTAAATATTCATTGACATGAATGAAAAATGAATTTAAATTATTTGAAAACTTAATGATTTTATTATTTCAGCCACGCTTTCAACCCCTTGGAGTAAACAATCACAATTTTCCAATTCCCATTTCACTCTGTTTCTTAATTAACCCTATCTCAAAATTTTCACTCCAAGAAATTCAAAGACCCGACTGACTCTATCACTGCACTAACCTTGTGCTACGACAACAATGGCCAAAAGGCCGAAGACTATCCTGAACTGACGCATGGTTGTGTCGACTGTGATGCTCATCATCGGCCAGTCCGCGCTCTTATACTGAGGCTCCCACTCCGCTGTCCCCGCGCGCGTTCTCCATCACCTCCTCCTTCTTCGTCTTCTTCTTCTTTCCCGCGCACACGCGAGTGTCGTTCAGCGCCCGGTTCTTGAAAAAAGATCTTCCGTGGATCAACAAAATCCCCGAAGGCCATGCGCACGATGCGGCGAGAGCATATGTGTTAAGGCCCGCAGACGGTCCATCGGAAGAAGTAAGTCAAGTTCGGTGTTGGTTTGATAAGGCGTAGGGTGAGTTTTAATTTTCTTTTCGTGTGGCAGGAGGTTTGTAGAAAATTTTGTTTGAGAAAAAGGGAGTTGGGAATTTCGGAGGCATAATGGTTTTGCGAAATTATAGAATTGTGTTTTTCCAAAGTCTTGAAGCTACCTACAATAGGAAGATTCTTTTATAACTTAAAATACTAATGAAATGAAATAGAAAAAGATTTACTTCTCCTTAGAAAAAAAATCTCAAATCGAAATGTAAAAAAGTAAGTACTCAAAAAGTAAGAAGTTTTTTTTTTTAGTAAAATCAATTTGTGAAATAATTCTCTTTTTTTATTTTTTCTGTGTTAAATCTTAATATGAGACAAAATTCTTAATTGACAATTAATTTTGAAAATATTGTGATATTATCAAAATAATATCATCTTTAATAGAGTTTTTAATTTTATCTTTATGTAATGTTTTGCTTCATTTTTTATGTTTTCGAACGTAGACCAATACACAACATAGGAATGTGAGTAAAATAGTTATTCAACTGCGCATAATAAAAAATCCATCATATTTATCAATTAAAACCAATGGTTTCAATACAGATATTTTCGTATTATAAAGTTTAAATTTTTTATAAATATTGAAGGGTAAGATTTTTTGCTTATTTACAAGTAGAAGCTAGGTCAATGCGATTAGCCATTTATCACAGTTGTATAAGACCGACAAGGGGTAGGGAAATCCATTTCTTTGTAATCTAAAGTAGGTCAAGTTTCGTGAGATTTGATAAGCTCAGTGCCAATGTTTATCGATTTGTTTGTTGTCAATAAGTTACAGATTTCGTCTTGTTTTGGCAGATGAGACGCTCGTGTTAAGTATAAATGTCTCCTGGTATCAGTGGTAGAAAAACTACGAGCTATGTTGGAGATTAGTATCGCGCTTTAATCAACGCTATTTTCCTCGTGGATAGTATTATTAAATGCTTTTTCATAATGTTTACTCATTTATGAGCAGTGATAATCATTATACATATATACGATATTAAGGATAAAAACAACAATTTTATTGTATAAATATTTGTTGAAATACTTAATTATAGTTTAAGTATTTTCTGACACACACCGGAAAATTAAGCAGGAATGTGAATATACTTAAAAAGTACCACAGTCAATATTACCTGAGCGTAAATAAAGGAAATACTTAGATTTTTTGATTTGGAATAGTAAGTAATTAGCCAAAACATGAATTCATTGAAATTTGAATTTAAATCAAGTAAGTGTATGTAGTTTATTTAAATCAGTTAAATCTGTATCATTATTCTACTCCCCTTACTTCCGATGACGAATACTTCAGAATAAATTTCAATGGAGTTATTACACAATTTAACATGTTACTGATGATACAACAGTATCACTTATATCATTAATTATTTTTATTTACTTAGTATTCCACGTCGCTCTTTTTTGGGAAAACCATACAAGCACTGGCAATTAACTATAATGAGCATTTAATGCACTGAAAGTTCAAAATTCAATCTTTTCTGCAAACGTCATCAAAAATAGGCATTACGACTATTGAGTAACCATTACATCTTTACGCTCGGATAACCCAACCGATCTTCACAGTAAAATTTGCACACATATGTACGCGCGGTTTTTTTAATAGATTTTCCTGGAGAACTTTTTTATTAACTGATTTGTCAATCATCGCTTGGAATTTTCACCGTTTAATTGCAAGCAAACATAAATTATTAACTTCACGGAAACAATCATTTTTCACTCAGTCAGTTTCGCTCCTCGTTCAAGTTTCCCAAAATAAAAAAAAAAATAAAAATTGCTATTAAGATTTATTCGAGCGCTTGGGAAAATCCAATTTACCGGCGTCCAGAAATCGAGTAGCCTCACATGACGTATGTAAAGGAAATCGGTTGCGTATATATGTGTCAATGTATGCGTTCAAGGTGCCTTTATATATATATGGATTAAAAATAAGAAAAGATTTGCGAAGCCGGTACCAAGTGCATCATCGATAAAAATGAAAATGACGATTTACTGACGCTATTAATAAACTTTTTAGCGTCTATCTTAGATTTTTGTTTAGATTAAACAAGTGAGAAATCGTCTCAATAAAGTATTCAAATTTAATCAAGGTGTAAAAAAACAACAATGTATCAATTAGCATTGTTTTTTCAAGTATTTTTTTCAAACACTTGTTTTTATACAGTGATATTTGTCGTTTTTCATACGAATTTTCATATGCCTCATCTCATCCTTAAGTAAATGATTAAACAATGAGATTTTAGGCTGTGTAAAAATAAACACATTACCGTTATTATTAAATTACTTGTCCAGTATCTTAAATAAGCAAAAAAAACTTTGCTTACGAAATATTCAAATTTAAACAAGTTATAAAAAGTGGTTATATGACATAAACAATCATTGACATTATTTAAGAACAAATAATAATTTTTTTCTGCTGTTTTTAATAAAAAAACTTGTTTTAACACATTCCCGCATGTATTTTATCGTCTCTTGCAGGATTTTAAATTTGAAGATCCCATCCCAATATTGATAAACGAGTAATGAGATTATTTTTTTTCATTGAAAGCCGATATAACACCATTAAGAATACTTTGAACCTGCCGCTTTCCTTTCTACCTTCATTTCCATAAATTCACGTGTACATCTCGAGGCAGAGACAAGAAAGGGAAGCTGAATTAAGCTGTTTGCTCGCGCCAATATTGACAGCTATTACGGCCGATCCCCTAAAATATTTTAAACTATGAATACATTAAAATTCAAGTCCAGAAGCAGAGGATTTAGCGCGGTTTTATCTGCGCAGTTTAAAAAATGAACTATCAAATTGACGCGAAGTATATTATGTATTATTCAGAAAAAGAAGTAACACGTGTGCCATTTCAACGTTACAGTATAACGATATTTTTATGTCACACGAGAAGATATAAAAATTCCACATTACGCATAATATTATTAAACAATTAAGATGCTCAATGGCACGTGCTATATATCTCTGACAGTAGCCACAATAAAACATTAATATTTTCACATCTCGCTGATTCTCGCCTTATCGTGGCATGTTTACTATATACGTTACATATATAGATAAATATTAGGGCAATTCGACACTGTATAGTTCATATTGGCTTACTCGTATAAGACAGTTTGAAATTATGAAATGTTTTGATTACGCGTGTCTCTTCGTGCGATAAAAACTACACTGGCCGCGATATAATAGTTTTTAGAACGGCTTCAGCAATTCCATTAAAATCGAAATTTCACGTAAAAATCAGGCCTTATGTAAAATTAAAATGATTCGGGAGGTCATGGGTATACACTTCCAGGTATTGTTTCATAAAAACCCAGTATTGCGACATCGAATCTGTCCTGCGCTCGAGTGAGTGAGCGATCCACCTGAACCTGTATTCGCAGAATCGTTATGACCCAGTTGTATCTACCTACTTTTAATTAATATTGATATGCATGGATTCTTTTAGCATTTGAATCTAATCTTCGCTATTACTGATTACGTATGTCATAGGTGTGATAAAAATAATGAATTTGAAAAAAAAAAAACAAATAAGCATTTAAAAATGTACATACAAAAAAAGGTTATTAAATCGCACACTATCATTACATTTTTAATGAAAACGAAAAGGAAAATTTCTCTGAAAAATCTCGAAACGAAAACAGCTTTTATCTCTAGACCAGAAACAACAAACACCACCCCACACAGTTCGATTTTCTACCATGTAAATTTGCATCCGAGCGTATGGGCGTCGGTTGTTTATGTATTACAAGGCTCGCTCGTTCGCTCGGATTAACTCATCGTCTCTCGCACGCGCCCGTGCGTGTGTGGCTGTGAAAAAAGGCGAGACTCATTCACGCGCGCGGTCGCCGATCTCTTGGGGAGTCCCCACGGGTCGCTCGAAATTCCCCAAGTACGCGAGCGCGTGCGTGCATCGATTAACGATTCACATAGAGAGTGGAGTGTGCAGTCATCACGTTCCTGGGATTGTGACGTAGGTTGCATGAGTTGTTGGGGGGTTGGGTTGTGGTGGGGCCTTGGTTTTGCTGGGTCAGTTGGTGATGGTGTTGTGTTACGTTGTTATTTGCTAATGCGCGGAGGGAAATTAGTATATTTTTTTTAGAAGAAGAACTTTGATTTTTAAAGAAGTTCCTATAATTTGATAGTAAATATTGTACGGCGTATTTATAAATATACAAACTTTGGGTTAAAAAATAGACACAGTATTTACTAAAATCTTATTAAGATTATAATAGATTTGGCTAATTTTATCAGTGTTTTGTTTGGTTCGAAAGTCGATATATAAATAGCCATCTATAACTAGAGTTGCCAGAAACGAATAGCTAAGCGAACAAAGAATAATATTTATAGGTAGTAGTTTTATAAGTAATTCATAAACGTATGGAATTTATATTTTTAGCTATCACAAGTACAAAAAGCTTCTCCCGAAATCTCAGTTCATATATCATATCTTGCTAGATGACGATGTTCACAACAATTAAAAGATTCACGAATAAAATGGTTTACTCTGTAGTATAAACCTTCATTTTAAAAATCTTTTTATAACATAAACATCCTTCGTCATAAAATTTTCCCGACAACACGTTATTTATAAAACATTGCTTCTCATCACTTGCTGGAAAGTTGAATTTAATCGTGAATGCGGCTGAATAAGGGATAATAATTTATTTAACTGTTCGCATTGTGCGATCATAAATGACGAACCCGTTTGCCTTCACCAAAATGACTACAGAAATTATATACTATGGACGAATCGATAGGCGTTTCTTTTATTGTTCTGACTAGCGAAAACATTAAAAGTGCTTATGCATGAATATTTACGGTAACTGAATCTCATTCGTACGATCTATTCTATACGCACGATTCATAGAGAATTTGAGTTTTTTGTCGTGGACTTTAAAAAGAAAACTTTTTATAATGTTTACAACATGTGCTAAAAATAACTGTAACCTTCTTTAAAAATACCTATATACCATCAACGTGTCAAAGTTTTTTGAACCTTTTGGGTGACTCATGAGTTTGTGATAACTGCTATCCCGACGAACATGATCGGATGCGGATTATAAGATTGTGAATAAATCAAATACCATCAAATATATCTTGATCATCCAAAACTATTTACATATATGACATTACAAAGAATTAATATCTTTCATTTTAACTGGTAAGTATTCAATAACAATTATTGAAAACATCATTCTTTGCTAAGGCTACGCTCCTCAAAGACCATTGCATAATATACTGACAATCGTGAAAATAAAAATAAAAAAAAAGAGAAATATCCTATGAATCACAATAATTGACGCGCGCAATGAAAAATCCACTCATCATTAACACCCATCCAATTAGGAAAACACACACATTTTCCAAACAGCCTTCCTCTATATCGCCTCGAGCCATCTCTCCAGATAAAAATATACGCCCATCACTGAAAAACTTTTCCAAATTATCACCATTATAGGGGGTCACCAAATCTCGGTAGAGCTCGTCATATCACCAGCAGCACACACAGTGTCTTCGTAAGGAGGAAACGCGCCAAGGCCGCTCGGCTAACGATTGACTTTTTTCTGCCTCCGCCGCGGGTTTAATTACCTCCGTCATATACGTTTTCGAATCGCGTTCTCGCCGTTTGTAATACATCTTTTCTCAGGCGCGGGGTTATTTATGGGCGCGGCGATCAAACGGCCTTAACGAGGCGTTATTACTTCACATCTAATATCGCGATCGAAGATTCGTCCTGTCGTCTGATCCTTTTTTTCGCCTCGATCTCTCGGGATAGGTGAGATGATGGATAGTGGAAATGGTTGGCGAACAATGGCGATAGAGCCGCAGGCCGAAGAGGTTGTCTGTTTTTCTTAGCCAATGAGTGGAGGAGGAACTTCGAATGTTGAAAAAGGCCTAGGCTGTTTTGCCTCTTACGAGACTCAAATTTTTTGTTTTGTTCTTTTTCTTTTTTCTTGAGAGTGCAGAATGTTTGATGTGTCTGAAGGGTTAAAAAAGATAGTTCAGAGTAAAGCTGGAAGAAAAAGTGTTGGTCATGTCAATAGACGTCAGCAAAGTACCTTTTTGGAATTAAAAAACTTACGTTGCATTCTTTTATATTCCGTCTCCTCTCTTTATTTTCTTAATTATAAGACGTTAGTATTTGTTTATTAAATGTTTCCAAATTCTAAAAATGATTTTAATCTAACATTTTTAAGATTACAGAATAATGAATAAATCTCAATAGTTCTAAAAATTGGAGTTATATTTTATGATAATTTTTTCTTATACGTTATTTTACTGTGACTTTTAATTTATAATAACATAATTGTCAGTTGATAATAGTCGCTTTACTTAAGGTTATGGTATTAATCAATCTTCTCCAACTTATTTTTGTCTCAATGAAGAATTAATAATTCAATCAAAACAATACTTGGAACCTAAGTATAAACCATAACATTACGTGAGTCACGTCACGCATTTATAAATTTTTGTATGCGAATCAACTAAAAATATTATTATGTCAAGGAAAACACTTGCAATGTTATACTTGTAATGTGAACAAAGTGGATTAATCTTCTCCCAAAATCAATTCCCACGGCGTCAGAATTTATTTTATTGCCTTCGGATTAAACTACAGAACGTCCGTGATTTATTTTCCTCGAAGTAGAAAAAATGCTCGATCATCGAGTATTTCTTATTACAAAATCTCCGACTAAGTAGTCGTTCAAAACAATGTTTATTATTTCATAGGCGTCAGATGATAAATGAATACACTATGTATATCGCGTTTTCTTTAAAGGTCATTTTAGGAGAGGATATTCGGAGGTCAAGAAATTTTTCGTATTTCTGTATTTCTGATGATAAATTTCAATTATTGTTTCACAACGTAGTCATCGGTGAATATATCTTCTAGCTCGAATCGTCAGCGTAATAAAAAAACCAATTGCCGTGTACTCAACTTTTTTCATACAGGAAAAAAATGAATAAAGTTGCTTTCATATTTGCATAATAAAAATTACAATGGACGTATTTTTATCCGCTATTTCAAAGAAACGTGAAAATTTACATAACGAAAGGTATTAATAAAAACAATGCTAACTTTTATCATAAAAATCGATCAAAGTCATATGTGTAAAAACCTGAAAACGACGACGATTTCCAGAAATTTGTTATAAGGTAAAACCTACAATGACATCATACATTTTTCGCGCTCACTTTGCGGTTTCATTCGCCAGGTGTATTATGATCAATTAGGACAAGGCGGGTTCTCAAAGAGAATAATAAGTCTCGAATCTGAAAATGAGGTAAGTTTTTATTCTTCATTATATCTCTTAAAAATCATCGCAGCTTATACAATGTTTCTTTACAAATAGTATTATTAAGAATTTTCATTGAAAACAAAATTCTTTCGCAATTCGAAAAATAGATTACAATCGTGTGTGTAAAAAGTCTGATTAACATTTGACTGTTCCATTTGATTTGTTTTACTTGTACTTTTTGCTTAAGCGCTAATCCACATTACACAGCTACATTCCGTTACGATTAAATTGTAATTGCTCGGATACCTATACGTTAATAACTTGCAGTCTTGGATTATTGATTGCTTTAGAGTCGAGAATGGATATGTAAAAATGGGTTACGGTCTCTCTCCTGCTTCCCTCGTGACGTTCATTATACCATGCAAACATGTACAAATACAATATACGATCAGCACCAGATTGCTTCACATGAAAAAAAAACACCTTTTCTACTTTTTGACTGGATAGCACTGGATATTCTTGATTGGGACCTTTACGACGATTTCTATTTATACTCTCTAAAAAACAAAAGTGCTAAAAGTTTAGATCTTTATATTACTATATATAAATCAACCAGTAGTACTGACTAAACACTGACTAACGCGTGATATTATTACATGAATTAATTAATAATAATAAAAAAAAGAGAAAACAATATGACGATATAACGAGCTACACCTACGTAACGTTTGATTCTACCGCCGTATATACACACACGCAGTTTGTTTCTTCTCTTCTCTTTTCTTCATCTGCTTATTCGCCGTCGCGAGTGCGAGACCATTTTGCACTCGAGATATCGATTCGCGTGCAGGGAGACGGATAAAAGCTCCGGCTTTTACGCACTTGAGGCTCAAGTTTTTTATATACCCTGCACGCGTTCCTCACTCTCTCGTGGGGACGAAAATTCGGTTTAGAATATTTCTCCTACATAATTTAAAAAATTTCTATATATTAGTTGCTTTGAATTTTTAAATATATTAATTTAGAAAAAATATAAATTTCTGGAAATATACTTTTTTTGCGTTCGGCGTTTTTCATAAAGAATCACAAAATATTTATGAATCAAAATGCTTCATAATACGATTGTGTACGTATATGTAAATAATTTAGAACAAAAGAGAAACTTAGACGCAACGTTTTCAATTTAAATAACAAAATACTATATAAACTCTAAACTATCAATATACTTTAAAATACTAAAGTAGAAAAACTTCATTTTAGAATTTGGACAGATAACAATTGAAAATATATAAACCTTCAATTTTTGAAAATTTATACAATATATTTAAGGCCACATAAAGCTTTTGATTTTTACGAAATTTCGTATCCAAAACTCAACTCATCATTTTCCTCTCTGCACCTTAACTACTAAAAAATAAATCTTAAACAACGTGAGAAAAAAAAACGCTATCGAGACAAGATTCAACGGTCATCACGCATTAAACAAAGCCATGTGTTGCAGTGTCCTCTCGCTCTTGGAGATTCGAAAAAAGAAACGATGCGCATATCTCATCGTCGTTGGCAATTTTGGTTCTCTCGCTCTCTTTCTATCTTGTTGAATGCGTTATTCAGTAGTCCTCTTTGAGACTGTAGCCAGTCGTTACGTGACTTTGTTGCGTAGCACTCTTAATGACTTCCATCCATCTGCAAAAGACGATGCAAAGATTGTCATTGCTGTTTGATATTTCGGAAGGACGAAAATGTAGGCAAATGGAAACCGGAATAAAAAAGTTGTTTTCAAAGTAACGAAAAATTTCTTAGTATCCTTAGTCGATAAATAACTATTCAGTATAAGTAAAATACTTTTGTACAACAAATAGAAATTTGAACGAAAAACATTTTGTAAATAGTTAATCTTTTATTAAACTTAAATTTTGTACTAAAATAGTTAAAGGTTTTTAGAGGTTTATGAAATTTACCTTCCAAAAGTATAATCGCTCTCCGCTCTGAAGAAATATACATGATTCTTGAACTGCAGCTTAAAGACAAACTCCTTGTTGATGCTGTCCTTGTCGGACGGTTGAGTGACTGCATATCCGATCAGCGGGAGAGACGCCAGGGGGAAGTCGTCCTGGTGGGACTTGTAGAAGAAGAGGCAGAAGTTCGTAAAGACCACCCAGAGCTTTTGCCAGCCGTTGCTATTCTTGAATTTGCGCAGCAGGAAACCGCTCAGCTGGTTCTGGAAGTACAAAACAGTTAATCAAGTGTTTCTTAATTAATGCAAAGTAATAGAAGGGTGGAAAAAACGATGATGTAATTTTTAAAGTTCAATAAATTTAAGGTTAATTCTGTAAAAAAAGCTATGAAAATACAAAAAAAAACGTAATTTTTCAGAAGAATATCGAACGATTAAAATAATCTGCAAAAATTAGAAATCGATCGGGAAATACAAAAGAAGTCGGTAAATACGTAATTCTATAAACGTATCGACATCGCCTCAACGATTATCTCTAATTTTTTATAACTCTTTACTGCTTCTACAAATACTAATAACAACCGTTTCTTAAAATCTTTCATAAGGGATTTCCCGTCCTGGAACTTCTCACTCGACAAACGCGATAAATTCACACTGCATCGCGGTGCTCGGAATTTCACTCTAACCGCAGCATCGTCTTTCATTGAGGAATCCACGTTACCTGGAAAGCCCGCAGCTGGTCGTTGTAGCTGACGCTCGTATTTCGATGCCAGCATATGTGCACCGTCGTGTTGCTGCGCTGCGACGGTTTAGCCCCACCGCAGCTCATGCGGTCGACGTCGACCGTGGAACCGTCGCCCACTTCATCGACCGATCCCAAGACTGCGGATAGAATTGTTCGTGTCTCATTAGTCAAAGGATTTTTTTTTATTTTTGTCAATAATACATGGATTTACGCAAACTTACTGCATGTTTTTAGGTTTAAATATGGCGTTTTCCCCTCCACCGAATCGGTTTGTGTGATGGCCTCGTTGAGATCTTCTATCCATCGTTCCTTTTCTTCCTCGCTACTGGCGGCGACTGTCAAGGATCTAAAAAAAGATAAGACAAAAAATTGTGCAAAGTTAGTCTTTGTATAACAGAGCAATTTAGAAGGCAGACTTACTGATTTCCAAGGCCGTGAATGACGAATGCGAAGTCTGTTCCCGTTTTATTGTCGTTCTCCTGGATCTTCATGTTCTTCAGTGGCAGCTGACCGTGAACCCTGAAGCACTGCGTAGGCTGCGGCGAGCGGAATGTATAAAGCAACACGTCTGAAAACTACATAAAGACACTGTATCAATTTCGCTCTCTTCTTCTCTTACTCTTAAGTGGTATGGCATTTTTTCTCGCTTTTGACTTACCAAGAAAAACATTCTTTGTTGGAAGCCTTTACGGCTGTACTTCTGCAGACAGCCCTGCCTGATGAACCTTCGGCCCTCCTGGACGAGATTCTCGAAGCCACTGATGTCCCTTTGCAATTCGCATAGTTGTACCAAATTCTCCTGTTGAATCAATAAGTTTATTAGTATCGGGTATTGTTCGGGTATAATTTGAATTTTATTATTGAATAATAATTACAGCTTGATTAAGAACTGTCAGTCCTTCTAGTAGCGTTTCTCCTAGTCTATCTTTTGCGGCCAAGCAGTCTTCGAAGTCCGTGTGGTCTTTTGGATAATAATCTAATAATCCTGTAAAACGAAAATTATACATTTATTACCATCTTTATATCGATATGTTTTATGGTAACTTTTGCAACATTAAGTGACGTATTTCTCAAAATTCATCGAAAAGTAAATAAAAATTTTATTTGATTCTTAGACTTGATTAAACGATATTTTGGATGTATATTGTTTTTAGTATATATAATTAATTAGAATAGTTCTTATTTTCCGGAAAAAATACGGAAATCTGATTCGAATACCATAAGCTTTAAAAATCAAGAATCGAAATAAAATTGACAAATCTTGATTATCTTTTAACATTGTACAAAATATCGTAGACAGTATTATAAAGATTTTGGTAACAATAATGAAACATCATCAATTTTCTTCGATCCTTGATTTACAAAAGCTGATTTCCGTATACGTGTACTGGATGAAAAAATTGTTTAACTATTCCAAATAATTATGTATCACTGTTCTCATCTCTATTCCTCAAAAAATTTTCCTCAAAATCACACTCACTATCAATAATACTGTTATAATGCAGCAACCGCTGCAGTGGCTTCAGAAGAAAGCTCGTCAGCGGCAGATAGCAGTGCTTCTGCGCCTCGAAGTCCCGGCAAAGCTGATCGAACTGCCGCGAGGTGCGCATCGAGTACTCGAGCTTCTCGAGCACCGGGAGCAGGTTCTCGAGGTACTGGTCATACAGCGGCAGCACGTTGAGGAGGCTGTTGTAGAGGAAGTCGCCGATGCTGTGGCGCGCGTTGCTCTCCCAACGGGCGAGTCGTGATTCCATCTCCTGGAGACAGGGCCCGTGGGCGTCGGCCAGCAACTCGAGCAGAGTGACGAGAGAGTCGCCCTCGCTCTCTGATTCCTTAGACACTTCCTCTCGGAACCACTGTGGAAAGAAAAATAGATAAGAATAAAATAGTATTCTGTTAATTTTATAATTTTGATGTCAACTACCCTGGTAGAAAAAAATTAATACCTCGCCATAAATTATCTATTTCTTAGAGCTAACTTTATGGCTAAGCTAAAAACAATATTCTGCTTTTATTTGATAATTATGTAACAATCAATTTTAAGGAAATTTTCGCATTTAAATTTGACAACAATATTGATATTTTAACTACTTGTAATATTTGCAGGTACATTGTGTTATTTTTAGATATTGATTTTTATTAAAAATACTTCTATTTGATCAACACATTAACTACAAAATATCGTTAATTTTCTACGAAACGATACTTTTTTAATAAATAATCAAAAGCACATACGACATTGATGACATCAAGATCCTTCTTGTACGTCCTCTCAGTCATCAGCAGTTCCTTCGAAATAAAGTACGCCTTGTCCGTCGGCCACTTCTTGGTCTTTCTCGCGTCACTGTCCCCGCTATCCGTGATATCCCCGTTCCTCAGTGTTTTTAAGGGAGTCAAATCGCCGGACGTGACCGTACCGATGTCCTGGCTGGACCGATGACTGGCCGTACCGCAGCTGCCGTTGGCCACACGCCTTTCAGGCGTTCCATGTCCATTGTTTCGCAGCGAGTTATTGTTCTCCTTACACGATAAGTGCGAATTCGAGTGGCCCTGCGACGACGATGTCTTCTGCTGCTGCTCTGCATCTTCTGTAAGAGTTGGAACGTTATAAAATCGTGATTGGACATGATGTCCAGCTGAGATTGGAACTATTTGAATCTTTTTTTTAAACTTTCAGATTTTCGTTGTTATTTGTGATGTGATTGATTAGATTCGAATAACTCCAGCTCAGAAGTATTTAAAAATACAATATTGCAATAATTAAAAGGACGTGGCAAAATATAAATATATAGCAGTAATTTATCCTATGCGCAAGGATCAATAAAAAGTCAAAAGGACAATAACAATTATAATAAAAAAAGTTATCTCATAAATATATTTATAACGCTGATAATTAAACATAAGAAGCTGATAAAAAATAAGACTAACATGCTCTCTCGTATGCTTATAAATTCAGAAAGCTCGCTATCAAAGTGGTATTTGTCTATAATGAGGCAATAAGAAGCGCATCCTCAACAAGTTTACGTATATATAAAAACCATGAGCTAAATACTTTTGCAGCGTCTGCAAAATTTAAAGTAACAGCTGAATTGGAGCGTGATATCAGTGACCGATATGTACATTACAAGGGCGTAAAAGGTCACGACTACGGTACGGCAGTAAATTGCAAGGCTGATATTACGCTTCGACTGCTTCGTCGAAGACTCACGAAGCCTACGAAGACTCAGCTACGATAAATAATAATTATTAAATACTAATAGCATGCTACATGGCTTAATTTTATTGTAAATAAATAACGTATAGATAAAAAAAGATTATTACGGAATAAACTAATTTTTTTGTTTAATTTCTCCCCGAAAAACAAATAGACGTCACAAAATATAAACGGCTACATGAAATCCAATAAAATTAAAAATGCCATTAGACTGTCGACAAATTTTATTGAATTTCTTTAGAATAATTTAAATTAAAAAAAAAAGTTATAAACTACTGAATCTAAATGAAATACGTATCAAGAAGCAATGGTCTAACGTTTGTGCATCAATCACAGAAACAAAGAGTACATGATAAATGTGCAAGTTATGCTCGATAATGCATTTAAACGCCGGCTAATACGATAATGATGCACTACACAACGACACATAATTGGAATCTTGATAACGGGAAAGGTAAACACTGAACGAGACATAAGAAAAGAGTTCACAGCTAGTAAAAAGGTTTTTGTTACTCTGGGATTTACTCACACATGGTATTGTCATCCAGTCGACCAACAATTCCAGGAGTGCGATAAAAGATACGAAATAATAACGACGAAAGAAAAGCCGCAATAACGGGAAAATAAAGAGGATTACAAAGTAGAACTTAAATGGAGGAACGAAAGTTGATTGTCATAATTGAAAAGAACGATAAAGTCGACAGAGAGATATGAAATGAAATGAAAAGACTTTACAGTGACATAACGTTGGTAGATAAGATATTAAGATAATTATTTACAATTAAAAAAATAAAATTTTAAAATATAACTATTTTTACAGCCAATTTTTTCATCTTGTATTGTTTCAAAATACGTTTGTTTAAAAAATTTTAATATTTAGTAATTATATCTAAAAAAAATAAAAGTTTTTTTTGAAACACTAGTTTCCATCGTTGAAGTTACGACGGAAATTTTTATTTAATTGTATTTCTGAAAAATTGATATGTGAACCATGAGATGAACTTAATGGTTAAAAAAGCTAATTAACGGATTAAAATAAAAAACTTAATGCAAAAGCAAAAAAAAAAAAAAATTATTAGTACGCCTGTGAAAGTGACTTTGTATATAATTTATTATCATATCATATGTATATTAAGTAAATGTATCAATAATCAATGTACAATAGACTTCCTACGACTGGAATTGGCATTTTTTGTCCTCCCACTTATCGTTCGAATTGTTTTTTTTTTCTTTTTTTAATACCCCCGGGCTTCCCCGAGTCAATACTTCTCTTTTTTTTTACCTGAAACGCTCCTCGGGGAACCATCGCGCGTGCTTATAACGGATATAATATAGAGTTGTAACAAGTATTACGTTATTTATCCACTCCTCCGTACAATAATCGTATCTGTTTTTTAATTCACTTAATTTTTTTTCCTTCTCCTCCTCTCGTCCTTCAAAAATTACACGAATACAAACGAAGAGATTCATGGCAACGAATATAATATACCTTTACATATACTGTATATTCATAATCTATATGTATATACCTTTTTTCCCTCTCATTTATCTCTCACCTTTTTTTTTACCTGTACTGCACCGTTTTGAAAAAAAATTCTCATCACTCGCATCGTCGTTCCCTCTTTTTTTTCGAAATACAAACTACCACCATAATTCTACTCTCGTACAGTCTCGGCCTTCTCAAACAGGATTCTAACGCAATCTCATATCAGAGCATTTCCACCTCATTCTTTTGAATGCGCACCTTTTTTTCTTCTCAAACATATATATATATATAAACGTACTTTACTTTTTTTTTACGATATCGTCGACGAGCAATATCCGTCTCTTACCTTAAATCTCGTCTCAAAAAGCAATAGCAAGATTCAGAATAAGATTTGAAGATTCTCCGTGACGTCGTTAAATTATTTACAATAAATTTTTCAAATTTAGTCATTAACCAATTATTAAACGTCTCAATTACATGATTTAAATAATCCATAGAGTTACTTTTCTACGAACAAACGAGGAAAACAATGATATATAGAGCTCTTCTCGACAAAAGAGCGAGAAAGCGATGAATGATTATTGCTAACGCGAACAAAACAACGGGCGTTTTTTTTTTTTTTTTTTTTTTTGTCATTTTTGCCACTTGGAAGACGCGAGGTACTGAAAGTTTACTCCTTACACATGTTTTACGTTTTTTCTCTCCATAAAAACGATATACAATTTCAACTTTTACATAATAACACAAAGTTGGTGCGTCAGTCGAGTCTCAACGGAATTGGCTGCAGTAATTCGCGCGCGAGCTCGTCGGCTGAAGTCTCTCTCGAAATTCGAGATCGCAAGTACACTACGAAAAATACGTAAGAAAAAAAATATATATTGGTACTAGTAGTAGTAGTTGTTGTGGTGGCACAAAAGTAACTTTGGTATGAGAGCCTTCAGCGCAACGTAGCATGGAATTTAGGTAGAAGTCTTCATTTGTAAAGTTGGACCATGCCTAACATGCAGTAAAACTACATTGTCACTCACAAAAACTTCGTTTGAGGGTTTAAGAAACTTTCGTCATAGGAAATTATTCTAGGTATTATTATGTATATATATATACTTCACGGTAAAAAATCTAAATCACACACGTGTCATTTGTTTTGTCTGAGAGAGATCTCTAGAGAAGAAAAGAATACGTAAGAAAGAGTATCAAAAAATCAAAGCATCGAAAACATAATATGTGCGTGGACAGTTGAGTGTTTGTAGTGCCTGTGGCGTTCTTTTTGCATTAATTAATAAGACTAGGATACCAAATTTTTGCTTTTGTTTGATTCCAAAAGATTGCAAAAGTGTTGTGCTATTATATATGACCATATTTAAATTTTGATTATATTTTCACCACCATTTACAAATAGATATTTAAAAATAACTTCAAAAGCACTTTAATTAATTAATATCTATAGGTAAATATATAGCTATAGAAGCGTTTGACGTTTAAATATGATTATATATAAGTAAGTATTATCATAACGCCACAGGCACGACCACATGTCACTTACATGCGTGCCATTATTTACTGATTAAAATAATTATAAACTCGAGATAAACACAGAAAGGGAAAAACGGTAAAAGATCGTCAATATAAAATAGTTGTATATATATATATCTTACTGGTTGGGTTGTATCACGGTATAAATAAATGAATAAACAATTACGGCATGGTCTCGCCAATGATCCAGTCCGTAGAGCAGACGAACTCAAAGGCGAACAGGAGTAGATCGTGACAAGTGGCAGTGATCGGTGATTACTATGTATATAATATATATATATATTCATTCGTTAAAAAGTATAAACCCCTGAACATTTTACTTGTTGACATAAATTTCTACGATGGAAATTGCAATTTGAAATTTAACGAGAAAATTTTCGGTGCCAGGATTGCAGAGTCACACTCTGTGCATTCGGTGTAGTTAGGAGTTTGTACCTTTTAACGTACGTTACTTAAAAAGAGGGTCGCTACGTAATGGTTCACAGGTTTATATATATTTATATAGGTGTAGTAAATATACAGATTCGGATGGAAAAGTTGTAAATTAAAGCGGGGGAGGTCAATACCACATAACACGTTAGTCATTTAAAAGGAATTCGAAGCGCTTTACTTCAAGATAAATAGAATTTACTGGAGTTGAGAGGTGGTAGCAGTTGTAAATAGAGAACATTTAAATATACTGATGAAAAAAATGAGTTGATTGTAGATGAAACATTATTTTATATAATCTTTTTAAAAGTCTTTTATAACAGCACATGTAAAACAATCTTAAATCTTAAAAAGTTCATATCAGTACTAGTAGTTGTAATTGAGTCAACATTGTAATCATTAAGAGATTTTAATTTGTACAAGATTTGAAAAAGTACAGTTTGACTTTTAAAAGGCAATTTGATGTTGCACTTTGTACATGTAGTTCGTGTTGATGATGAGATGGAGAGTTGAAAATGGGAGAGAGTAATACTACTGACGATAGTGCACCTAAGCGGGATGATCCTGTAATTCAAATAGGAACTACGACAATAAGATTCAAAATTTGAAAATGTTAACTAGCTATCGCAAGAGGTTGGTAAAACAATTAACTACTGAGACTGGACTGTTTTCAATGGATGGCCTACGACACTAATGCAGAGAAGCTGTAACAAGATGATTATCTGATAGCTAATGTTTAGAATAATGAAAAGATCAGAGATTGACATATCACGGTAATTATATACGCGTATAAAGATATCGTTTGATTATTCCATCATATCTGATCATTGCCATTAAAATTGTCAATCACTGTGCGATTGTGAGTGAAAGTGTAATATAAAGGAGAGATTATTATTAGGTATTGATAACTACGATTGTGGAATGACTTGTGGTCTACAGCAGATATTGCCTATATAGTGAATGGTAACTTTATGTATGTTAACTGAGTTGTGATCTTGAAGTGCATAATGATTGTTGTATCTAATAAATACGACATGTGTGCGTAAACTTATCGATGTTCATCAGAGCAAGAAGCAATTGAATTCATCAACTTAGCCACTTTCTTCTGCTCTGACTCGCCATCATTGCACGTGTACGGGTGAAGGTGCTTGGACACAAGCAAAAATGTGAATGTGTTCATCGACGAGTGTCGATCCTCTGTGAGTGAATATACATATAACCAAAAATAGAAAATAAAAGAAAACTGCTTTAAAAAATAAAATATAAGCAAGCTCCTCGAAGCTATGAAGCAAGGAGGACGATATAAAGATGATGATCCCGATGTCGTTCTCATGGGATGGCCGAGGCGCACACGCACGACACACTCGGTTCTCGCTCGTCGTACGTGTGTCAGTGTGTGTATGGTTATTTTTTTTAACGCTTGAGTTCTAGTATTGCGGCCCATCGTTACATCGAGTCGCCTCTCATCGTGGATAGATAGGTGTGGTGACCGGTAAGAAGCGATTGGTCAGGTTGCGGGGCGTCGCGTGAACCATTACGTTACGCACCGGGTTCACCCTGTAAGGCACGTGCCAAGCTGGCGAGTTCACGTACCCATTCTGGTAGTTCCAGCGGTTGTAATCACCTTCACCACCACCTGTCAAGAAGTCACTTCGTCTTTAACTGAGCCTCCTGAAGCCACCCGGATAATAAAAGTGTGTGGGTCTGTAGCTTTTTTTCTTGTGCTTGACAATTACGGTCGAAGAAAAATATTGATTCTGGAGTGAAAATGAGTCAAAGTAATGGTGCGTTTGTCCAGGATGTTTAACATAATTGTGCATCTGACTTTATCGTTTTGTGATTTTGTGCTCGATACTGAAAAAATTTCTTTTTCAAATTATCAACTTGAATATGATTGAGTAACGTTTTAATCCTAAAACACCCTATAATGACAACAATTTTGCTAATTCCCTGTTTCGTCGAATGTTAAGCTCTAATTTAATTTTTTTTTAACTTTAATAGACTACCATTGAATTTTCTAATGAAATAATATCTTTATTTAAGAATTTTCCGCGAATCAACTCAATAATTTGAATTAAAAATTTTCAGTGTTCACCGTATCGAGTTGAAACGTATCCGGGCAAGCTTGAACTGCTAAGAGCGTTCGTGTGAAAGGAATGTGTGTAGTCCGTAAGCTCTGAATTGTTTACGTTTTAAAATTTTCCTTGTCTTTCGCTACTTAATACCTTGTTCCCCTAATTGCAAGTGTAATTATGACCTTTACATTACGGTATATACCTATTGTGTGTCGAAATATCGTTAATTGGTAATGAATACAATATCAGTCATTCGCTAATACTGGAACAGCCAAATGAATCAATTGGACGCCGTGTGCGATATTACTTTCGCGCCTCGGAAACACCTTGCAAGGGACTTTATACACCATTTTCCGGTATACGCATCTTTTTACAAAAAGAAAAGTTCATTAAGTTGTACCGAGGCACGAAGGTATACCGAACTTGGCAAATTTCGCACATTAAAAGTGCCGTTATTATGCTACATTCCTTATACTATTACGCTATTAATAACAATTTCGCAATATTCTGAAGGAGCGTATGATGAGTGAGAAAAGAAATGAAAGTGGTGAGAGAAATTAGATGAGGTTGAAGAATGGCGAAATAATAACGAATGAAATGAAAATAAAACACGAATAATTGTGCGACCAGAACATATGAAATGATTATGAAGATGCATAAATGCAGTTCCAAAGATACAGCACTGCCAATTCAAGGAGAGATCCTTAACATCCTTGATTAATGAAGGACGCTTACATACGAGTACGATAATGATTTATAAGTAGTTAAATTCGTTCATGAGTATATCAAACAGAAACTTACATATCATTACGTTACTTTTTTTTAAACATCAAAATATTTTTAGTTTTAGAAAATCTTTTATCAAAATCGCTGTTTGTTCCAAAAATTGACAGCACTGCAGTTACATCGACGTAGCGTAGCATCCAAAACTAATCCGAGAAACTTTTTCACAGACAGTGGATACTTCGTCGTGACCATTACAAAAGATATATGAGAAATCCAAAAGTCGATATTCTAGGTAAGTTCAGTGCATGACGGGGTCGAACAAAAGAAAACTATGTGATGAAAAATGAGTAACTTAAAAAAATAACGAAACAATGAATGATTGATTCAATGACGTGTACAAAAAAATTGGCCCAATCGCATGCTTTGTATACCGAACTCAAAAAGAAAAATCTGGTTACACCACATATTATCTAACAGGAGGATTGTGGGCCCTCGGACCCTAAAAACAGTCTTAACGACACATTAACAATGTAGTAACAACCAAATCTCTCGCTCGAGGTCGCATCAACGAATTCGCATCGGTGCACGCGCGCAATTTTTATTCGGGTATTATGTATGTATACGTCGGCGTTTTCGCCACGACTTCTATTTTTTTTTTTTTTTTTACCAAATGATGAACGCGAAACGAGTGGACGCTATAATCGATCAATCGGTACCTGGCGTGTAGCTCTGTATCAAATTTACATGCTATATATCTCGTTACACAGCGCACATGGCGACAGAACCTCGACGAAGATATTGAAAGACATTCTACTTTGCAGATAGACTCTACTTCCGATTTGAAAAAAAAACGCAGAGTTAATTTATTTTTATAACACTTCCTTAAATTATCGTTTGCCTTTAAATCGAAGAATTCGTCTATTTCTCACTATCTAACCTATTCTACAAATCATCGATTCCAATATAAGTTTACCGCCGTTGATTTATTTGTTTTTTTTTTCATCTTCGTTTCTTTGCTCTGTTATACTTCCACGAGGAAGAAACACAGCTGCGTATAACGCAATTGCTTCTCATCCAAGTCATTTGCGTGGAAGAGGAAGGAAAGAAGGGGGTAGAAACGAGCCCGCCTCGCTTGCTTTTTTCTTGCCCGTTCACGTAAAAATGTGCACGATGAAAATGGTATAAAAACTAGGCACACAATTGAAAAATGAATTTAGTCGGACTTTGACCTCATAAAAAGTTATGTTTTTTTTCATCTTTTTCGATGCCGTGTTTAACGAGGACAAACAATGGAATCGCTCGCGTCCTTTTTTTTAAAGGCTGAGTGACAATCGATTGCCTCTTTACTCTTCACCTCGATAATCATTCGTACGTTCTGTGTTATTCGTTCAGTTAGGGTTTGTCTATTATCACGGATTATTCTTTTCTGTCTTAAAAAAATGTCTAAGCTATGCATTGCAATTCTACAAAGATTATAGGACAAGGACAGAGAGATATACTTTAAAAACCTACTTCGAGCAACTTTCGTTTCGCCCACTGTCGTTATATATTTGCTTGGTTTCTTTCTTCACTCTCTCTATGAAACATCAGCGATGATTGTCGTTCTCGTAAACACATTTTCAAAACAACTTTTTCTTCGCTTCCCTTCCCCTTTAATCGCCCCGTATTCGCTCAGTCATTAAAAGGGGACTCGTGTGCAAAATAACGTGCCTTGGTTGTCAGATATTTTGATCACTACATGGACACGTTGAAAACAATTTTTCGTTGAGGGTGCGTATACTTATATTAATATTTTGTGTTACTCTGGAACATTTTGATCGTTTTTTTTTTTTTTTTATTGACACAGTAAAATTATGCACCATAATTAATATAATATAGTTATTGAATTGCTCTGTCGCTTTTCTGTTTACATTGATTGGTGTGTTATTCATTTTATTTAGTCACATTTTTACTACGCAAGTCAATTCCATATCATCCCAATTCAATTCCATTGCTTGGAGATGCGTAAGTACTTTTTTGACTCAATGAATCTTATTACTATTCGATTGACTTTCTTTGCTTTTACAAAGCATTTATTTGGCTTTACTTGCAATGAATTTAATTTGTTGATTTTCGCAGTGATCTATTGCGTTTTTCGTTGTTTTTAAAGCGAAAATTTTCATTTCTGCACAAACTTAACATTGAAATCAGATATACTTTTATTTAGTAACCATTTTAAATAAATCTTTTTAGCAATCTCCTCTTTTTCTAGGTTCAGATAATTCATCATTTTCATCGTCTTCTATATCAATGCTTGGCTCTGGGAGTAATGGAGGTGGTATGGTGGCAACGTCAAAGCTCGAGTCAGTACTCGATACAATTTGTCCATCTTTGATTTCCAAATCTACAACTACTCTGTGTCTTCTTTGCTGTTTCTTCCGTCTGAAAGCTATTTTACCTCGGTCAGGCGTATGGCCAGGGCTGTCCATACTTGAGGAGGTATCGCCTTCGCTCTGGGGACTTCGCCCGGAATAGTAAGGAAGTGTTTTCGTTCGTATCTGAGCTTTTATTTGCATTGGTGGACTAGAAGTGGTTGATTCTCCGCTTAAACTCGTTGTAGAATAATAAGGCGTAGATTTTGCTCTAATAGGAACAACAACAGGTCTTTCAGTTGATCTAGTGCCACCACGTCGTGGATCTTGTGCTGGATCTGAACGAGCTCTACCAAATTTACGTTTGTAGTGTGGGTCTTCAGGCAAGGGTCGTTGTTCTTCGAAAGACCAATCATCCTCATTAGATCTCGATATCGAGGAAAATCCAGCGTAACCTTCATGCATGTCTTCAGAGCTATCACCCCGATTTACCTCCATGCGGACTGGATCTCCACCTGAGTAACGCATCGCTGGAACATTGTCGTAAAGTTGATCTTCATCTTCCTCTGGGATGGGCCCTGGAAGATCTACAATATCAGGCAATAGATCATAATTTTCTTCTATAGCTTCATCATATTCATTTCGTAATGTTATTCTTGGTGGAGAAATATCTATTGAAGCTTGAGCTACCATCATGGCGTTATCATCTTCAAATTGTTGTCTTTGCATTTCATCGAACTGACTTTCAACAAATTTTCTTGCTTCGTCAAATTCATCTTTTGTTTCTTCAGAGTGTTTAATACCGTCGTCTTCTTGTAATCGTGTTTGTTCTTCGTTGTACTCTTTTTTAGCGCCTGGAAGACATGGAGTTTCTATTATTTGGCACTTTGAGTTTGGTCTCATACTCGTCCCGCTTCTTTCTGAAGTAGTTGTATCGCTTTGACTTTTATCTCCGCCGACAGCTGAGTAGTATTGCTGAGGTATAATTGTTGTGCTGCCAGACCAATCCGAGATAGAAGCTCCCAATTCCGCAAGCGAATTGTCATCTGACTTGGTGCCAGAATATTGACAAAATTGTCTAACAGTATTATTTGAGCTGGACCATTCTGACATTGATAAGCCCATAGAAGTATCTTCACTGTGTGATGAACCGGTAATATGAGAATTTGAACGTGGTCTTACAACGACCCTAACAGTTCCATCGATGGTTGCTGAAGAACTTTGATTATCTTCTAGAAAAGTCGATTGCAAATCATCATGTAGTGTACGGTTCTCATCACTGGAATCACTGTTTTGCGATTTTCGCCCACCGAGTGTTTCTGTGCTGTCAGTCACTGTTACTTTCACAGCCTCTTCTGGTTTTATTTCCATATAAAATGTTTCTACGTGACTAACCACAGGTGTTTCGAATACAGGTGAACTGGGCGGTGAAGGCCAATCTTCAGAAGTTTGTAATTGAAGTCTTGATCTTCGACTTTTGGGTGACTTACCATCATCATCGCGAGCACATACGTCAATAGGAATATCCGGAAGTTCTGAAGAAGTTCTACGATCTTCAGATACTGAAAGAACAGCTGCTGCTGACGGCGGATCTGAGGACAAAGATGGTTGATGATCACTAGAAATTAACGATTCGTCATCAAGACTCGGAGATCTTGAACTTGGTTTGAAGGAATCTTCCATGTCACTTTTATCTTGTTCTGAAGTTGTCGATCGTTCTGATATTCTTGAAAGAGTCCGTGAAATCGCTCCATATCTTGCTAGAATCTCTGAACCGATGGGATAAGCAAACCCTCCCATCATATCAACGAGATCATCTTGGAAGCTATCTTCATTTGGCCCATTACTATCTTCCGAATGTGACTGCTGTTGATTATCATCGTGTGGTATCCACCCTTCCTCTAAACTTGAACTACCAGAACTTTCTAGTGGAAAAGGTCTCCACGTTGAGCTTAATTCAGGTCTATGTGGCCCTGGTGGATAAACAGAACTGCTGCTGCTTTCATCTTCTAATGAGGCTTCTTTACGAGCTTCCTTGATCATAGCAATTTCGTGCCGATCAACAATTGGTTGTACTTGACCTATGCCAAGCGGTCGAGCTATAGAACATGAACTTGAGTCAGGATCTTCTCGATCGGGTGTCCATGTGCTTGTTTCTTCACTTCTAGATCGCTCCGTGCTGAGTCTCCCTTTCTTATCGACACTTAATCGATTGTCATCGGAATCTCCAGATTTTTGTGCAGGCTCATCTTCTGGTAGTTCCTCTGCACCGTCTTCATCATCTTTACGCATTTCCAGATATTCAGGTGTTAATTCAACTTCAACTAGAGTTTTTTCGTCCATTTTATCTACACCATAATCTGGAGAACTCATTTCACTGTCTATAGCTTGCATTTGTATTTGAGTATCTAATGCATCTAATGTATCTTCACTAGTATCACCGGAGTCTAATCTTTTCTTTTCTCTAGGTTCTATTTCATAAGTCTCTTGATCTATCCCATCATCTTGTTGATCATCACTAATATCTTGTTGATCATCATCTGAACATTCTTCAATAGAAATTTGAATTGGTGACTTCGCCATATCTGGACCATCTGGTGGAAAATCACTAAAATCTGGAGTTAGCGTTCCTTCTCGAGTTCTAATAACTCCTGGAGGTTGATCTTTGACAGAGCTTATAGTAACATTTGGTAATTCATCACCAAAATCTTTAGGTCTATTCTCAGTTTTTTCTTTTTCCATTTTCTTGGCTTTTTCTTTCTCTTGTTCTTTAATTTTTTCTTTTTCCTTTTCAGCTTCCATTTGTCTATCTTTTTCTTTTTCGATTTCTTTTTGTTTTTCTTTTTCTATTTCGTCTGATTTTTCTTTCTCTCTTTCAATTTCTCTTTCTTTTTCTTTTTCAGCTTCAACAAATTTCTTTACAACTTGGCTCATTCTTTTATCAGATTGAATTTTTTTAAGTGAAAACTTTGGTTTCTTTACAACTTCTACTTTTCCTTCTGTATTAGAATCAGAACTTTGATCAATAAACTTAGGTTGTGATCCATCCTTTATGTCAAATGGTTGAGGTTCTTTCATGCTTAAATTAAGAAGTTTTTGTTGTGCCTCTGGATCATCTAATATTAGGTCTGGGTATGGAATAACGTCATTATTTTCCGTTAATGGAGACTCCAAATACTGAGCAGAGACTTCAGTACTAGAGTGAGAATCAGTAAGTATTTCTGGGATAGTTGTGTGATCTGTACTATCAGATCTATGATTTGGTGACGCTTCTATTTGTATGGATTGTTGTTTAGATATGTGACCTCTCTCGACGATTTCAAGCTCTGTCGGCCTTTCTTTATCCTCTGCTTCTTCACTTACATCTACAGTGTCATCTTTACTTGAAAACGCATTAGCTGGAGGAAGTCGATGAACAGATATAACAGGAGCATCTAAAGACTTTGCTCTTCTTTGTGAAGTGGGAGACTGCGTAGCTGCTCCTTGACGTTGTAAGGCACCAATACCACTTCCTTCTGAAAGCCCAAGACGAGCTCGTGCAAATAAAACGGGGCTCTGTCCTGGTTTACGAAGCACTACGGGAGATTTTTTTGATTCCTTTTTGAGATCAGTTGTAGCTTTTTTTGCTTCAGCTGCTTGGTCTTGTTCAACTCGCGTTTGCTCCTGCGAAGATTTTTTACTCTCCACTTTTTTCTGCTGTGGTACTTCAGATATTTTTGTAGTTATTTCGTGTTTTTCTATTATTATAATATCGTCATGTTTTGTATCATAATAATCAGTTATTATAGAAATCCTCTTTTTTGGAGAAGCTTTAGGAGATACTTTCGGCGATACTTTCGGAGAAGTTTTTGGCGATACTTTCGGAGACACCTTCGGTGAAACTTTGGGCGAGACTTTCGGCGAAACTTTTGGTGACACTTTTGGAGAAACTTTAGGAGAAACTCTAGGAGAAACTTTTGGCGATATTTTCGTTAAATCAGACTTACTGGTTTTAACGCTGACGGATCGTTTAGGGGATACTTTATCGAGCGAGTCCTTTTTTTCTGTACTACCTAAGCTTTTAGATATACCAAGAGATTTAGGTCTACCTTTTTCATTCCTTAGCGTAGTAACAATTTTAATAAGTTCATCATCAACTGAAGCAGATTTTGCCCGAGGTTTCTTTGGATCATCATCTTTCGACGAGGAAAATGATCTATCTGACAGCCTGGTTACTGATTTTGATCTTCCTTTTTGTATTATACTTACCTCAGGCACTACATCGGTAGAATCAATAATAATAATTTCTTGGGGCATTTCACCTAGCCTAAGTTTTGATTTATCTATTCTTGAACTTGAAGGGGAAGTTTTGATTTCTTTTGATCCACTCTTTTTAAAAGGGGGCTTATCTCCTTCGAGAGACTTCGATTGCTTTTTAAAGTCTTTCTTAACTGGATCTGATTTTATTTTCTTTACTCTTTTCGGTGATAAATCTTGCGTGAAACTTTTATTCTCCATTTCAGGGGACAATAGAGTATCTATAGGAGCTTTTTCTTCTGCTAAAGATAATGATTTAGATCGCAGAGGTTCTCCATGAGGTCTAAACATGAATGGTGTAAACTCAGGAACTTTAAGGCAATCCAATTCTAATGTCGGCTTCACAGGAATCTCATCTAATGGCAACTCTGCGACAGGCTCAACAAAATCGTCATATCCTGTATCAATAATTTTAGGTCTTAATCCTCTTGTGGCTGCATTTGCACTTCTACTCGCTTCAGTATATTGCATCTCTATTTTATCGAGTATTTGCTTAGTTTTTTCAGGAATACTAGGTCTATCAAAACCTTTCGGTTTTGTTTTCTTCGGAGAAGGCGGTGGTTTTGGCGACGTTGGACCTGACATTCTACCATCACTTTCATATGCATCATCTCGTGAATGATCAGTAACTATAAATCGACTCGGTTTGCGAGTAGCCAGTGGCTTTTCTGGTATAGGTGGTTTCTTCATCATGGCTTGTCTTGTTCTGTCAGGATCAGGAATTTCAGGAAGAGGCATATTTTCTATACTATCTTGTGTTTCTAAGCTGTCGTCTGGAGGAAGGTGTAATTTTTCTCTTTCTTTTTCTCTACGCTCGAACTCTTGCTTGATTTCCATACCAACAACTTGAGCAAAATTAAATTTCGACTTTTCTGAAAGACTCGGGCTCCGAGAACTGGAATCAGGTGAACGTCTTTTTTCGAGTGCGGAGATTATTGTTACAGTGGGATCAGTTGGAGATAAATGCTTCGGCGATCTTCTTTCAAGAGCTGAGATAATCGTAATATTTGGATCAGTCGGCGAAAGTTTCGTATGTTTTTTGTCTAGGCTGAAAGATTTAGGCCCTATCGTTACTGCGATGGAAGGCTCAGTTTTCACTTTATCCAAGGAACTGGATTTTGGAGAAACTTTGTCCTTAGAATGTCTTGTGGGACTTACCTTTGGACTTATATCGGGCGTGAGATTCGGAGTGAGGTTTGGGGAAAGTTTTGAAGTTAATATACTCTTTGGTTTATCTGAAGGGCTTAAGACTACTTTTGGTTTATCAGGGCTAATAAGAATACTACGAGGTTTATCTGAAGAGATCGAAGGGGCATACGGTTTATCAGGAGATAATTTCGTCAAATCTATGAAAGAGGCGTCGGTTACAGGATTCAATGGTAATTTAGGCAAATCTTTGGCTAGAATTCTCGCTGCAATTTTGCTGAGTTTACTACTATCCGACTCAGATTTGTCTTCGGATGCAGCAGTACCATTCATAACGTGACGTTTATGTAGAGTATAAGGTATATCTGCATTTGATTTTCGGGGTTGAACGCCATCAGCAAATGCGTCTTCGTCACCGGAATCAGCAGGTGTTAGGTCAATTGATTTTTGATGCATCAACATATGACGTTTACTGTTAGATCCGAGTCTCTGCCTCTCGGGATTAGGATCGCTCTTTGTTCTTTCAATAAGATTATGACCTGGCAAAGTAGATTCGTCAGTAAAGCCAACAACAACCCCACCAACAACTTTTGGGTCATATTCTGTAAATACAGTTTTAGATGTGAGATTGTCCCTTTCACTTGGAGCACTGATTAATGTTTCAATTTTTGATTCTATTGAAAATCTTCCTTGACGTTCCATTTCTCTTCGTTCCTCTTCTTTTCTAGCCTTCTCTAAGCTTCTCCAGTCGTCTCTTTCCTTCGGTTTAGTTTCTCTAAGCTTTTCAATTTGCTCACTATGTCTTCTAATGTCCTGATATTCAGACATATAACTATCCAATTCCAAATATTCAACACCTTTCTTCTCTTTCGAATTAGAATGATCAAAACTTTTTCTGCCATCTCGGGAATTATTTTTTCTATCTGGTCTTTTGTCTCTTTTAGTAGATTCGTAACGTTCAAATGAACTAAATCTTTCAATAGCTTTCGGATCAAAATCAAAAATAGACCTTCCTGTATCGATTCTATCAGCACTTTTATTTCTAGGTTTGTCGAATGGACTTCTTATACTTCCAGAATCCCGACGATCCCAGTATCTTTGTTCGTGTTCTGATAAAGGACTACGGCCTGGACTACGTCTCGCATCTAATCGTTCGATACTTCGTTCCCTTCGGTCACGGAGCTCGCGATGACGATGGTTTCTGTAACTTCTGCTGTCAAGATTTTCCATACTTTTGCGAAATTCCCGGGAATCAAGATGCTCTATACTTCTGCCCTTGTAATCGTTACGATGGTAACTAGCCCGTCGCTCCCGTCCGAAATCAAGACGTTCGAGACTACGTTCACGTGCATCTAGACGCTCCATACTGCGACGCAATTCGGCATTGCGTCTAGTTTCCCGCGAGTCGATTCGTTCGGAGCTTCGACGCTCCCGAGAATCTAATCTGTCGACGTTTCTGCGATCGCGTGAATCCATTTTTTCCATTTTGCGAATTTCCCGTGAGCTTTCACGTTCTATACGCTTACGCTCTTTCTCCTGCATTTTCGATTGAATTTTTTCAATTTTTGCCTCGGCCTCCCTAGCCTTTTTCTCGCGAGCTCTTTCCGTCCTGCCTAAGCTACCTGTTTCCACGTACGGTCGCGGCGGTTGATCTTCCAGACTAGCTATACTCCTCGCTCTAGTTTGTCTACCTGCAAATGCGCCTCTATTAAAATCAACTGGACTGAGATCATCGTCTATACGTGACTTTGGTCTCATGATACCCTCCTCGCGCAAAACTTCCGAATCCACATGAGTAATTTTGTGCTTCGGTTTAAGACTCTTTAATTCGTTAAGTACAGTCACTTTTTGCTTTTGCGCTTGCAACACCATAGGATCTACCTTATTTGAATCCTGATGCACAAGTTTATTGCTCTGCTGCTGTTGCTGCTGCTCGATCGTAGTAACATGTCGCGTCTCGATCTTGCGCTCGATCTGTGTATTCGACCGCTGAATCCGCGTCTCCGTAACAACGAACTCGCTTTCGGTTCGCGTGGCCGTCGCCGAGTACCGATCGACCGACTTGGCGCTCTTCGCATTTTTAATGTCCGCGAGCACGGTCTTGTACAGTTGTTTGTCCGTGGAACGAATCGATCTCTGCTTGACGAAGGAATCGGTTTCAGAGTCCATCTGAAACATCTCCGGCTCGATCCCTTCGTCACTCTGGTCAGAGAGCGGTTCGTTCTCTTCGCGCGGACTCGAGTAGGACTCGGGATACTCGAACTCGTTCTCGCGTTCCAGCAGCTCATACGAGTCGTGTGACAAATCATCGTGCGAGAGGTCGCCCGCGTGGGCCGACCCCTCGTGCCCCGACTCAGTGGACAGCGACGACGTGCCCGGGTAAGAACTGCTGTAGATCTTGTCGGGCACGGAGTCGCGGTCCAGCGAGGGGAGCTTCGAGCTCGCAGCGCTGTACGAACGATGGGTCTCGTCGTAGCGCGTCACCGGGTTGTCTAGTTCTCCCTGGGACGGCAGCTGGAACCCGCCGAGAATCGAGGCCGACTCCTTCGCCCTGCTCGCGCTCGTGGATGAGGAGGCCTTCGCCTTGCCGGAGTCCTCGAAGCTCGTCGCATAGAGCTCGCGACAGCTCGCCGAACGCTGCCACGAGTATCTGGGCAGGGGCCGCGGTGCCGGGAATTCAGGGGGACTGCTGTTAGAGGGGCTGATACGACCTGTTGATGAAATCCTGGCTTGCTGCTGCTGCGGATGCGGCGGCGGCTGCTGACTGGTAGCATGCAATGGTACTTGGCCCTGGCTGTATGGTGTGGCTGGTGAATGTACGTCGATAGAGGTGAGCGTCCGATAGGACATAGCTGTGTCTTCGCGACGGTGATTCGTCCCGCCCATCGAGACATTCGTCACAGTCGTCGGAGAATCCAGCGTCATCGAACCGCATGACAGAGACAGAGCCGGCGTTTCCAGTGCTAGAAAGTAAAGAGAGCCGTTATTACTGTTCCTTTCGAATGGTCAGTAGTATTTTAACTTTATGATTTTATTAGTATTTCAAATTGTTTTCAATCTTTTTTATTAGATGCGTGCTGGTGAGTTTTTTTCAGTTTACTAATTTGTATACCTACGCTGCAATGATAGTAGTCCCGGTTGACTTTGAGAAAATCAATTTGCAAACTTTTACATTAAGCAATACTTTGGCATGTGCAATCAATTTTTCTCATAGCCACGAATGTGAGATTTCCAGCTATAAGTTATATAGACAAGAGGCAAAATTTTCATTTAGTTTAAAAGCCGATCGATCCTACGTAACACTACTTAAGCTACACTACTCAAAGGCAACTCATGTATATATTTACAATGATCATATATTGGTAAATAAGATCTCGCACAAATCCACTAAAGAGAAACAAACAGAAATGAAAAAATAATAAAAAAAAAGTATAAAAAAACGACAGGTTTTAAACAGTGAAACGAACGATTAAACAATTAAGTAAAGAAAAACAATACTGAAACGAAAAAGAGAATAATGTAAACGTGGATTTAAAGCATTTTCTCCTTTCATTTTTTGTTTTTATAATTTTTCATTTTTTGTTTTTAATCGTTTAAGAGTGTTTTCACGGTGGTTAATGTGGTGGTGGTGTCGCTCTCGGTGGTGTGGTACATACCAGGATCGCCGAGGGGCAGGAGGGGGTGGGCCGAGATGCTGGAGCTGCCCAAAAGGGAGCTGCTTGACGTGGCCCCACGATAGCCTCCCCCCTCCGAGCCCTGCAATGCCCTACCACTGCTAGTCTGCCGGAACGAATTGGACCTGCGAGCAAGAGAGAGTCAAGTTCAGCATCAGACCTAACGCTACCATATCCTTTTTTTGATTATTCAATAATTATTCAACGCTTTCTTTTTGAGCTTCGAAAAATTTGACTTTAACCAGCAAAAAAATCATTGTGCAAAGTATCGGATATTACCCTCCTCAAAAATATAAATATATAATTTTGTTATCTGACCGAAGAGAAGTTAAAAAAAGCTCGACAAGCCATTTCGATGTTTAACATTGCGGAAAAGCTTGTACGAGTTACGTGTAATAATTTAGATGTTTTAAAGATACTTTGTTGAATGACCGGCGTCACTGAACAAAGTTTATAGAAATTGTTAGTGGATCCTCATGCTCCTGATGTAAGTTCACCGCGATCCGACGCAAGTTAGTTAGAGTTAACTAAGTGGCAAAGAGACGGGTAAGTGTTAAGTAATACAGAAGTATATAAAACGGTACAAGATAAAAAGAAGTATATGTATATTATACGGGTACTGTGAGAGAATCGTGAGTGAGAGAAATAAATTCGAACTCTAAAGATCGATAACTACTTTCTAAAAATTGAAATGTACATCTCGTCGAGAGATATTATTTCAATGCTCAAATACTAATATAATCTCATTATCACACAATTATTAATCTCGAGGGATATACAAGTGAACGTTCGTGATAGATAGAGAGATAGATAGAGATGTGTGACATTAAATGGATTAAACGGCTGTGGTAATTAGAGTGTCGTCGTTTTGCCATATAATAAAAAGTCATTACGCTAATATGCAAGTAGTATAATAAGTAAAAGGTCACATCGACATAATGAGTATATAATAAGAAAGAGAACAACGGTTAAATTGGCAATATAAGTGTGAGTATAATAATAATAATAATATATAAAAAATATATTGACGGAGGGTATAAAAAACATTGATGATCATTCGGGTATCAAAATCGTGCCTGATGGTGAGCCTGACTCCCCGCCACCCCCACTGTCCGAGCAGGCAACACACTGACATTGAAAATGGGATAGTACAGAGAGAGTATGGCTAGCATGTATTGGTCGAACCAGTGCACACAGAACCTAACTCCTTTTTTGTTTTCTTTTGAAGAAAAATGACGGTACACACTGGACATTCTTTACACTTTTAATTTATAAGGTAGCATTGTGGTAAAATCCGATAGCCGAGTAATCTGATACCAATTTCGCCCGAAATAGCGGATTATTCAGGCGTTTAAACGAAATTAAAATCGACTGAGTGCCGACAATTCAGCGTCATCCCGATGCAATTAGAATCGATTAATTTCGTTCAATTGCGTTAGTCGTACGTCAGTCAAGCACACTTTGTCAGCGCGCCGCTATTTACGTCCCCTGCCCTTCGATAATTCATCGCCTATCGACTTTTCAAGACTCTATTGTCCAGTGTGTTTGATCGCATTTTTCTCCCGGCAGGACAGGTCGCGAAGCTCGACGCGGCGGCAGCTCAGAGAGTACAAAAATGCATAATACACGCGCGTCAAGCTTCGAGAGGTGCAGAACTCAGTGTGTGTATGCGATATACAGAGAGATAAGGTGATACATATACTTGTCGGAGGTTGTACATTGGGTATAGGACAGTGGCCACCTGCTGTCGGGATTTCGTCTTTTAACATTTTATCATTTTGTTCATTTAGAGCATATATACGGTTATTTGGTCTGTCGGTTAACTTAGGAAGATATTTACATTGAATCTTTGTCGATATACTTTTAGTCTGAGCGGGGTCATACTCAACGGTACTCATGCACTAGCTACTATTAGATAATATAAACGGCAAATCACTCAGGTGTCAAGAAACCCGTTTGTTATTGTACAAATAAACGTGGACAGAAAATCAGGATTTTCTTGGAGAGAAGTAGAGAGCAAGAGATAGATAGATTAAAGTGGGTCGAGAATTGATGGCTCACCTCTGAAACGTTTGCCTCTTGACGTAGTTGTCGCGCACGAACTCCACTATCTGTTTCTGCGTTTTGCCGCTGTACCTGTAAGACGTAAAGTAAGTTTTAAAGAGTGTTGAAATATTTTTAAAAGCTGTAACAGTTGTGGTAGAACAGTTATCTAGATATGTCAAGGAGTATTTTGCAATAGTCTCCAGAAAATCAAGTAATATAGATAGCTATCAGTACAATGAAACAAGATTAGAAATATCCTTATACAATTTTGTAAATCTAAAAATGATTGGATACAAACTTGATGAATCGAAACTCTTCGACTATAAATCAGATAAATTCTCAACAACGTTTTGAAAATAACATAAGATTCCATCATTGGAAAACATGGATGGTTACCTGAATGAAGATCCTCGACTGAGAACTCGAGTCTTCTGACGGGTCACCCGCTTGACGATAGAACAGCGGAAGAAGCCGTGATTTTCGACGCACTTCTTCCAGAAGTTCTTGCACTCGTTGCGACCCTCGAAGAAGAACTCAACTGTGTCCTTGTAGTAACCCTGAAACGTGTCAACGTCTCGTACCAATGTCGCATTTTTACAAAATTAGCATATTTTTACGTTTAAAAATAAAAGGAACTCACATAGCCCTCAGGGTGAAGCTTTATCAAAAATTTCTTCCTTTTAAAACTAATTTTCCGTATCTTCGCCCAACTAAACGTGTTGATTTTCGTGTAATTCTGAAAGACTATGATGCCCATGTGCGCCACAGCCAGGTTCAGCGGTACTCCTTCGTGATCCTGGAAAATATTCATTCGTGAGCATACTAAACAATTACGGTAAAACGAGTCGCGAATGATAAGAGGAAGAATGTACCTTTGCAGGATGCATCTTCATGCCGTACAGTTCGCAGCGTCGAGCAGTTTCCAGGAGATTCAGATCCGCCTCGGCAGGTGACTGACCTCTGCGCACGAAAAGACACGATTTTATTCAAACATTTTGCAAAGCACAAATATTAAGCGAAACAATATTTTGACAGGAAGGACCTGCACACTCGTTTACGGCAACTCATCAAAGATGTAAAACGCTTAATTGTCGCAATTAAACTCGAGCAAAATTATGAATATGCATTTGAACGTAAGCTCTTTAAGCGCTTGACAACTCTTAATGCTAAATATTAATGTACGTCGTTTACGTTTTGTATTAATGCTTAATTTAATGTCTGCTTAGTCACCGTTCGCAACAAAAATTAATTACTAGATGTTATCAATATAGTAGTTTTTCAAACATGACATTGAAGAGATATTCATAAATATTACTAATACACGATTGGATGTAACAATGCAAACGCAGTTTCTACGTATTTTAGTATATATTATTGCATTGTATTATTGCATTTTGAACCACACAATAATAGGAAATCGAGTGGTGCTTTAGCAATAGATATTGTAGAATATGATTTTAATAACATTATGCTGTACGTTATTGCTGCACAAAACTACATCAATAAACCTCCAATAACTTGGTATATACTTTACAAGAATTTCCCAGGCACGAGCGTGAAAAAATTAACCAAACCGTCGCTTTAAATTTCACACAAAGGACGAGATATTCTCACATAATAATCTCTTGTATTTTCAAGACCACGCGCTATTACCGTCACGCGTCGGTAAACATATATCCAGTGACCGAGCCCACTGCCGCGCGTCATCACTATACTCGTCATCATCGATTCCGCGGCGAATTTTTCACGGCGCTCGGCGCGCGAATCAATTGTGCCGCGGCGCGCTTGAGCAAGGCCGCGGCTGGCTTTTACGTAACCGAATTATTAGCGCTCGCGTGGCCGAGCGCGACTCTTTTATTATTTCACGTGCGCGGAGCAGTATATGACACAATACTCACGCGTGTTTCTTGTGATTCTCCATTATCCGCCGCTCGAGCTCCTGGTCCTGGTGCGGCACGAACTTGTACGTCGACAAGTAGGTGTGGTCCGGGTAGTCCTCGATAACGTAGTCCCCGCATTCGGCTGTGAGAGGAAAATTAGAGTTTAGTGACTCATGGATTGATGTGTAATTAATTTTGTTTTTGTAATTGTGTAAGAGATTTTATTTTAGAAGCAGTGACGTACTGCCGGTTTCGTCGGCTCTAAATTTGTCGACTTTCGGAGTTATGCCTCTAATATGAATAATTAATTGTTAGAAAACGTTACTGTCTCTTCTATGTGATTACGGGATTCATGGTATCTTAGAAGAAAATAATTTAAAATCAACGATCTACACCCATCTTCATATTATTCTAATATTCTATACTAAATTATTTTATAATTTGCTTTTAATCAGTTTCCCTTTACAAAGTTCTTTACTAAATTTAAAGTAAACCAATTGTCTTTAATCTGTAGTACCAACTGTTTCCTAAATTCCTTCTATTACACCTAAACTCGCCTCGAGCTCTGCAGTATACTTTTACAGCACTACCGTCATAAAATTAAACAACCGGCCAAACTGTCACACGACCTTCCACACACTCCACAATATACACTTCCCGACTCCCCAGCCATTTCCACCTTATAAACTCCCCCCTCTTTTTCCTCCTCTCCATCCGGCCTTTTTCCATACCGGGGGGGTGTCGACATAATCGCACACACAGACATATACAGACGACTTCTTGAGTCGCTCAACTCGACTGACGCGGACCCATTTAGAATTCACGTATCGTAGGCCGCCGGCGCATTGTGCACGCGAGAGCGAGTTATGAAAGCCAATGCCTCGCGAGAGCTCGCTCGCTCTCTCGCACAATGGCCTTGCGACAATGAGCCAATTGTGCCCCGGGATTGAAGTAATCAAGACATCCGCAGCTGCTGCTGCTGCTGCTGCTACTGCCATTGCCGTAGCAGCGCTGAGGCTCTAAAAATTTCAATGCTTTTATATTTTCCGATGTGTAGGTACATTGCGTTTCGCTTGCGTATATTATAGTACGCACGTGTGTGTGTTTTCGTTGCGGTGCGGCCAAAGCAGAGTCTAATCCGTGCGCACGCGCGTTTTCGTTTACTCTAATTTCCAGCGGCTATTTTCTGATTTGAATGCGCGGCCGCGTGGAGGTTATTTTCCGAGACCAGCGCGCCGGAGAGTCGGGAGAGCCTGGTGAGGTCGTTTTTTGCCGAACGGCAATTACTCAAATGTATGTGCGAGAGGTTGCGGAAAAGGAAATTCGAAAAATGTAGAATTTTTAAAATCGAGGAAATGTAGAACAGCATTCGGTTATGCGAGGAAAATTTTTGTGTATGTCTTTTTCTTGTAACGATCGATAAAAAGCTCGACTATACTTTTACGAGCTGGTAATAAAAATGTTGAATGTTAAGTCCTGTTCGAAGCACATAAAGTTTATTTAAGCGTGGATGCTTTCCTTATACGAAAACGTTATTGGAATTGCATGAGGCTGATATATGATTTGTTCCTCTTCAAAGCGACTTTGGACTGCGAATGTTATTGAGAACGATAGTTCCGTTATGACATCACCTGCGCGTAACACGTTTTACCATTGTGATGTCATCGATTGTGATTTCTAAATGATAAATGTCCTACAACAATCAAGCCTTGATTGTTTGATCATCGATTTCTCAAAATGTTCACAATAGTTATCGCTCTTCTGGCGTAACGTAAATATGCAATATACGCATCGCAGCTTTTATTGGAAAATAGATTGCACACGAGAATATTCAAAATAGCAATATTATTAGAATCGCGAAAAAATTTAATGAAAATTTTCATTTTATCGTGATTTTTAAAGCAAACATTATTCTTACCCTCTTTTTAAATTCCGAGCTATTTGCAGGAGACACCTTGGAATTCTTTTTTAAATCTCGCGAAAAGTGCGGAAAATCAAAAAAAGTCCCGAGCGAAAAGAAAATCCTTATAAACACAGTATATCGATGAAAATTCAATTTCCATCACGAGTGACACCGCGCTGACCTGAAAATGCAAACTCACGCGGACATTCCCGATCCCCTGACGGCTTTAATCATCGGCCAATCGGGGAGAGAAAAAAAACAGACGCACACACATCTTTCCAAATTTATTCTAACGAAATCAATAAAAGGCCATCTCTCCGGCTCTTGCATTGAATTGCAAAGGGTGTGTGCATCATACGCTTCGGCCTTGAACTGGTATTACTGCGGTCGTAAGAGTGATAGCGTTGTCATCGGGCTATTTTCCCGGAAGTTAGTTCCCACTCCACACTGCGTAAGTCTTCAAGCTCGATTAAAATCTTTATTTCCATTGATTTTTATAAGCTTTTTACTTGTTACTTTCTACCCTTTTAACTGTTACGGTTGAGTAAGATTTTGTAAGAATTGAAAAGTCACGTACTTTAATATCGGATATAACATGTACGTAAAATACGTTATAAAATGTTTGCATCTACCATTTTCACTGAAACACAGACCTCATACCCTTCAATTCCCATCCATACCTATAAAAAAAGCCTGCCACCTCTCCAAACGTATATTTCTGTTTTTTTTTTGTTCCTTTTTGTCAAAATCAATAACCCTATACTCTGGGCGCACGTCAAAGGGCGTGTCGAAAGCGCAGAGTGCACATGCATAGAACCGACCTTGAACTATATAGCTGGCCATGAGGGCGGCAGTGTTGTCGTTGCACTGCAGCAGGCCCTGGGCGAGGTCGCGCTTTATCTGCAGGCAGAACAGGTAGCGCGTGAACTCCTCCTCGAGTTGCGCCGGATCGGGCGTGTAGAACTTGACGCAGAACCGGAGGAGCGGATCGACCAGCGACAGCCCCACCTGCCTGCAAACTGGTTTCTCGAGGTCCAGCCAGTACTGCGAATGAGAGAAAGAGATGAGCCTGTGTGTACGTGAGAAAGATATAGAGATCAGAATCAAAGGCACGAGCGAGCACTGGTTTTTGGCTTTGAGAGGTGAGCACGCGAATTTTCGTTTTCCGTTGCGGGAAAGGAGTGCTGCGTGTCTGTGCTCGCCAGTGCCTTTGACCTGGGATTTTCGAGGTATTACGAATGGTTAACGCTCGAGTTTTGAGGATGGGTTAAAAAAAATAATCGATATTAAATAGTGTGGTTCTTATGATTTCTGATGAAAAGAATTTAAATAAATAAAGTTTGTTCGTAATTACAATTGATATGACAGGACAGAGCTAGTAAAATCAAAAGTATCTTTATCTCGTTTACAGCACTCTGATATTTAGTAATTTAAATCTACTGGCAACGTATAATGACAGGTATATCAAACTTTATTTCTCAGAAAACAACCCAGTTAAATTTAAACTAAGAAAAATATTTTCCACATTGAAATCTCGAAGAAAAAAATAATGGCCAGCGCGGTGGCTTTACATTTTAAATGGCAACATTAAAATGTGAGCAGTACCTCGGCGCGTGCCGCTTTATTTTTACTTTTATTGTAATGCATTCTACTTTTCGTATCCTGTCTTCTCTTTTTTTTTCCTTCTTTATGTACCGAGTGCTGTAATAAACCGTCGCTAATATTAATCTAGTGCTTATGCCGTGTGTTTGCGTTCGTAGCGTCGCAATTTTTAAATTTAAACTTTTATCTTGGCGTCGCTCTGGAAGTTTAATAAAGTGTTTGGCGGACAAAAATGGAACGCGATAAAAGGAAGTAATCGTAGCGAAGGTGCATTGAAAGCAATTTTAAACTTACTCTTTCGTTCTGTTAAACGCGAAGCTTTTGTAGATTTTGCTATGCTACTGTAATCATCGATAAAATACTACAATATTCGAGTTTATTTACTCTATCCCCTTGGAAATCAAAATTTACTCAACAATATAACAAAATGTTCTAGTAAAAATTATAACAGTATCGTCAGTTTGCGAATTCTCATATCCTAACGTATCACAATAATCGTCGTAACAAAATTTTCCTTCTCCCATCCTCAGAAAGAAGAAATCCATCAAACGACCTTTTCCTCGCGAAGGCTTTAGCACCTTCTATTCTTTCACTTCTTACCTTCGTCCCATTAGGCTCGGAGTACTCGAGACCGAAATAGTCCGCCTCCAAGAGGTGCAGCTGTTTGCATACTTGATCGAACAGCACGCGGCCCAGCGCCTTCGCCTATAAGCAGAGAAGAGGAGCATTGAAAATTCTAATCGCTCGCACCGATCGTGTTTATTAACGGTACATATGCGCGAACGGTACCGACGTTTCGGGGAAGCGAGTAACGCGCGGTATAATTGTTAATTGGTGCTGTGTTAATGTAGGTCACGTCGAATGAATTAAATTGTTCGGGGCCGGATTTTTCCTTTTGTTTTCTTTTTTAATTGAAATTGGAAAATTGATGCCAATCATGGTTGACTGACCGTTGCGGGCCGATTATTAATAGCCAATCGGCGAGATTCTTTCTTTTTTTTATTGGTTTCAGTAAGGGTATTAATGCGGTATTGTAATTCAATAAAAATCAATATATCACGCACATAGCGCTAGTTTGTAGCGGAAAACATTAAAATAACAATGAAGGAAAACACTATCATTGTGTACATTGTATACATTATGCTGCAACGCATAACAGTTTTTCCTGCAGACAAACAATGCAGTAAAATACAACTAATGAAAATAACATTATTTTTCAAAAGCAATGTAGAAACAAAATAGTCCCGTTTACGTTACACATACAAATTAATCCCCTCAGGCGGCACTTTACCCTGGAAACCATACAACCACAAAAGCTCCGTTTAGCGCAAAACTCTCTCAACGAACCGCAATCCCCCTCGAAAAGCTAGGAAAAGCGCATGTAAACAGCCGAGCCACTTATATACACCCGCGCGTCTTACGCCGCAAATCGTTCGTTCTCTCTTATGTGCAGCTCTCACTGCAGGCTTCGCACACGACAAAGACTATTTGCA